>JAZGLO010006655.1:0-306058 GCA_036873155.1 Biomphalaria sudanica | reverse complement strand
CATACGAAATATGTCAAACATACGAAACATCCGAAACATGTCAAACATACGAAACATACGAAACATGTCAAACATACAAAACTTCTGAAACATGTCAAACACCCGAAACATGTCAAACATACGAAACATTCGAAACATGTGAAACACCCATAACATGTAAAACATACGAAACATCCGAAACATGTTAAACACCCAAAACTTGTCAAACATACGAAACATCCAAAACATGTCAAACATACGAAACATCTGAAACATGTAAAACACCCAAAACTTGTCAAACACCCGAAAATGGTCAAACATACGAAACATGTCAAACATACGATACATCCGAAACATGTCAAACACACGAAACATGTCAAACATACCAAACATCTGAAACATGTCAAACACCCGAAACATGTCAAACATACGAAACATCTAAAACATGTCAAACACCCGAAACATGTAAACTATACGAAACATCTGAAACATGTCAAACACCAGAAACATGTCAAACATACAAAACATCCGAAACATGTCAAACATACTAAACATGTCAAACACCTAAAACATGTCAAACATACGAAACATCCGAAACATGTCAAACACCCGAAACATTTTAAACAAACGAAACATTCAAAACATGTAAAAAACCCGAAACATGTCAAACATACGAAACATCCGAAACATGTCAAACACCTGAAACATGTCAAACATACGAAACATCTGAAACATGTCAAACACCCGAAACATGTCAAACATACGAAACATTTGAAACATGTTAAACACTTAAAACATGTGAAACATACGAAACATCCGAAACAAGTCACACACCCAAAACATGTCAAACATAAGAAACATGACAAACATACGAAACATCCGAAACATGTCAAACACTCGAAATATGTCAAACATACGAAACATCCGAAACATGTCAAACATACGAAACATCCGAAACATGTCAAACATACTAAACATCTGAAACATGTCAAACACCCGAAACATGTCAAACATACGAAACATCCGAAACATGTCAAACACCCGAAACATGTCAAACATACGAAACATCTAAAACATAACAAACACCCGAAACATGTCAAACATACGAAACATGTCAAACATACGAAACATACGAAACATGTCAAACACCCGAAACATGTCAAACATACGAATCATCCGAAACATGTCAAACACCCGAAACATGTCAAACATACGAAACATCCGAAACATGTAAAACACTTAAAACATGTCAAACATACGAAACATCCGAAACAAGTCAAACACCCAAAACATGTCAAACAGAAGAAACATGTCAAACATACGAAACACCCCAAACATGTCAAACATACGAAACATCCGAAATATGTCAAACAACCTAAACATGTCAAACATACGAAACATCCGAAACATGTCAAACATACAAAAAATCTGAAACATGTCAAACACCCGAAACATGTCAAACACCCGAAACATGTCAAACATACGAAACATCCGAAACATGTCAAAAAACCCGAAACATGTCAAACATACAAAACAACCCAAACATGTCGAACATACGAAACATCAAAAACTTGTCAAACACTTAAAACATGTCAAACATACAAAACATCCGAAACAAGTCAAACACCCGAAAACATGTCAAACACCCAAAACATGTCAAACACCCAAAACATGTCAAACATACAAAACATCTGAAACATGTCAAACACCCGAAACATGTCAAACATACGAAACATCCGAAACATGTCAAACACCCGAAACATGTCAAACATACGAAACATCCGAAACATGTCAAACACCCAAAACATGTCAAACATACGAAACATCCGAAACATGTCAAAAAACCCAAAAAATGTCAAACATACGAAACATCCGAAACATGTCAAACACCCGAAACATGTCAAACATACAAAACATCCAAAACATGTCAAACACCCGAAACATGTCAAACATACGAAACATCCGAAACATGTCAAACATACGAAACATCCGAAACATGTAAAACACTCGAAACATGTCAAACATACGAAACATCCGAAATATGTCAAACAACCTAATCATGTCAAACATACGAAACATCCGAAACATGTCAAACATAGAAAACATCTGAAACATGTCAAACACCCGAAACATATCAAACATACGAAACATCCGTAACATGTCAAACACCCAAAAAATGTCAAACATACGAAACATCTGAAACATGTCAAACACCCGAAACATGTCAAACATACGAAACATTCGAAACATGTCAAACACCCGAAACATGTCAAACATACAAAATTTCTGAAACATGTCAAACACCCGAAACATGTCAAACATACGAAACATCCGAAACATGTCAAACACCCGAAACATGTCAAACATACAAAACATCTGAATTATGTCAAACACCCGAAACATGTCAAACATATGAAACATCCGAAACATGTTAAACTTTTAAAACATGTCAAACATACGAAAAATCCGAAACAAGTCTAACACTCGAAATATGTCAAACATACGAAACATCCGAAACATATCAAACATACGAAACATCCGAAACATGTCAAACACCCAAAACATGTCAAACATACGAAACATTCGAAACATGTCAAACACCTTAAACATGTCAAACTTACGAAACACGTCAAACACCCAAAACAAGTCAAACATACGAAAAATCCGAAACATGTCAAACACCCGAAACATGTCAAACACCCGAAACATGTCAAACATACGAAACACCCTAAACATGTCAAACATACGAAACATTCAAAACATGTCAAACACCCGAAACATGTCAAACATACGAAACATCCCGAACATGTCAAACAAACGAAACATGTCAAACATACGAAACATCCGAAACATGTCAAACACTTAAAACATGTCAAACATACGAAACATCCGAAACAAGTCAAACACCCAAAACATGTCAAACAGAAGAAACATGTCAAACATACGAAACACCCCAAACATGTCAAACATACGAAACATCCAAAATATGTCAAACAACCTAAACATGTCAAACATACGAAACATCCGAAACATGTTAAACATTTAAAACATCTGAAACATGTCAAACACCCGAAACAAGTCAAACATACGAAAAATCCGAAACATGTCAAACACCTGAAAAATATCAAACACCCGAAACATGTCAAATATACGAAACATCCGAAACATGTCAAAAAACCCGAAACATGTCAAACATACAAAACAACCCAAACATGTCAAACATACGAAACATCAAAAACTTGTCAAACACTTAAAACATGTCAAACATACAAAACATCCGAAACAAGTCAAACACCCAAAACATGTCAAACAGCCAAAACATGTCAAACACCCAAAACATGTCAAACATACAAAACATCTGAAACATGTCAAACACCCGAAACATATCAAACATACGAAACATCCGAAACATGTCAAACACCCCAAAAATTTCAAACACCCGAAACATTTCAAACATACGAAACATCCGAAACATGTCAAACATACGAAACATCCGAAACATGTAAAACACTCGAAACATGTCAAACTTACGAAACATTAGAAATATGTCAAACAACCTAATCATGTCAAACATACGAAACATCCGAAACATGTCAAACATAGAAAACATCTGAAACATGTCAAACACCCGAAACATATCAAACATACGAAACATCCGTAACATGTCAACACCCGAAACATGTCAAACATACGAAACATCCGAAACATGTCAAACATACGAAACATCCGAAATATGTCAAACAACCTAATCATGTCAAACATACGAAACATCCGAAACATGTCAAACATAGAAAACATCTGAAACATGTCAAACACCCGAAACATATCAAACATACGAAACATCCGTAACATGTCAAACACCCAAAAAATGTCAAACATACGAAACATCTGAAACATGTCAAACACCCGAAACATGTCAAACATACGAAACATTCGAAACATGTCAAACACCCGAAACATGTCAAACATACAAAATTTCTGAAACATGTCAAACACCCGAAACATGTCAAACATACGAAACATCCGAAACATGTCAAACACCCGAAACATGTCAAACATACAAAACATCTGAATTATGTCAAACACCCGAAACATGTCAAACATATGAAACATCCGAAACATGTTAAACTTTTAAAACATGTCAAAACGAAATATGTCAAACATACGAAACATCCGAAACATGTCAAACATACGAAACATACGAAACATGTCAAACATACAAAACTTCTGAAACATGTCAAACACCCGAAACATGTCAAACATACGAAACATTCGAAACATGTGAAACACCCATAACATGTAAAACATACGAAACATCCGAAACATGTTAAACACCCAAAACTTGTCAAACATACGAAACATCCAAAACATGTCAAACATACGAAACATCTGAAACATGTAAAACACCCAAAACTTGTCAAACACCCGAAAATGGTCAAACATACGAAACATGTCAAACATACGATACATCCGAAACATGTCAAACACCCGAAACATGTCAAACATACGAAACATCTAAAACATGTCAAACACCCGAAACATGTAAACTATACGAAACATCTGAAACATGTCAAACACCAGAAACATGTCAAACATACAAAACATCCGAAACATGTCAAACATACTAAACATGTCAAACACCTAAAACATGTCAAACATACGAAACATCCGAAACATGTCAAACACCCGAAACATTTTAAACAAACGAAACATTCAAAACATGTAAAAAACCCGAAACATGTCAAACATACGAAACATCCGAAACATGTCAAACACCTGAAACATGTCAAACATACGAAACATCTGAAACATGTCAAACACCCGAAACATGTCAAACATACGAAACATTTGAAACATGTTAAACACTTAAAACATGTGAAACATACGAAACATCCGAAACAAGTCACACACCCAAAACATGTCAAACATAAGAAACATGACAAACATACGAAACATCCGAAACATGTCAAACACTCGAAATATGTCAAACATACGAAACATCCGAAACATGTCAAACATACGAAACATCCGAAACATGTCAAACATACTAAACATCTGAAACATGTCAAACACCCGAAACATGTCAAACATACGAAACATCCGAAACATGTCAAACACCCGAAACATGTCAAACATACGAAACATCTAAAACATAACAAACACCCGAAACATGTCAAACATACGAAACATGTCAAACATACGAAACATACGAAACATGTCAAACACCCGAAACATGTCAAACATACGAATCATCCGAAACATGTCAAACACCCGAAACATGTCAAACATACGAAACATCCGAAACATGTAAAACACTTAAAACATGTCAAACATACGAAACATCCGAAACAAGTCAAACACCCAAAACATGTCAAACAGAAGAAACATGTCAAACATACGAAACACCCCAAACATGTCAAACATACGAAACATCCGAAATATGTCAAACAACCTAAACATGTCAAACATACGAAACATCCGAAACATGTCAAACATACAAAAAATCTGAAACATGTCAAACACCCGAAACATGTCAAACACCCGAAACATGTCAAACATACGAAACATCCGAAACATGTCAAAAAACCCGAAACATGTCAAACATACAAAACAACCCAAACATGTCGAACATACGAAACATCAAAAACTTGTCAAACACTTAAAACATGTCAAACATACAAAACATCCGAAACAAGTCAAACACCCGAAAACATGTCAAACACCCAAAACATGTCAAACACCCAAAACATGTCAAACATACAAAACATCTGAAACATGTCAAACACCCGAAACATGTCAAACATACGAAACATCCGAAACATGTCAAACACCCGAAACATGTCAAACATACGAAACATCCGAAACATGTCAAACACCCAAAACATGTCAAACATACGAAACATCCGAAACATGTCAAAAAACCCAAAAAATGTCAAACATACGAAACATCCGAAACATGTCAAACACCCGAAACATGTCAAACATACAAAACATCCAAAACATGTCAAACACCCGAAACATGTCAAACATACGAAACATCCGAAACATGTCAAACATACGAAACATCCGAAACATGTAAAACACTCGAAACATGTCAAACATACGAAACATCCGAAATATGTCAAACAACCTAATCATGTCAAACATACGAAACATCCGAAACATGTCAAACATAGAAAACATCTGAAACATGTCAAACACCCGAAACATATCAAACATACGAAACATCCGTAACATGTCAAACACCCAAAAAATGTCAAACATACGAAACATCTGAAACATGTCAAACACCCGAAACATGTCAAACATACGAAACATTCGAAACATGTCAAACACCCGAAACATGTCAAACATACAAAATTTCTGAAACATGTCAAACACCCGAAACATGTCAAACATACGAAACATCCGAAACATGTCAAACACCCGAAACATGTCAAACATACAAAACATCTGAATTATGTCAAACACCCGAAACATGTCAAACATATGAAACATCCGAAACATGTTAAACTTTTAAAACATGTCAAACATACGAAAAATCCGAAACAAGTCTAACACTCGAAATATGTCAAACATACGAAACATCCGAAACATATCAAACATACGAAACATCCGAAACATGTCAAACACCCAAAACATGTCAAACATACGAAACATTCGAAACATGTCAAACACCTTAAACATGTCAAACTTACGAAACACGTCAAACACCCAAAACAAGTCAAACATACGAAAAATCCGAAACATGTCAAACACCCGAAACATGTCAAACACCCGAAACATGTCAAACATACGAAACACCCTAAACATGTCAAACATACGAAACATTCAAAACATGTCAAACACCCGAAACATGTCAAACATACGAAACATCCCGAACATGTCAAACAAACGAAACATGTCAAACATACGAAACATCCGAAACATGTCAAACACTTAAAACATGTCAAACATACGAAACATCCGAAACAAGTCAAACACCCAAAACATGTCAAACAGAAGAAACATGTCAAACATACGAAACACCCCAAACATGTCAAACATACGAAACATCCAAAATATGTCAAACAACCTAAACATGTCAAACATACGAAACATCCGAAACATGTTAAACATTTAAAACATCTGAAACATGTCAAACACCCGAAACAAGTCAAACATACGAAAAATCCGAAACATGTCAAACACCTGAAAAATATCAAACACCCGAAACATGTCAAATATACGAAACATCCGAAACATGTCAAAAAACCCGAAACATGTCAAACATACAAAACAACCCAAACATGTCAAACATACGAAACATCAAAAACTTGTCAAACACTTAAAACATGTCAAACATACAAAACATCCGAAACAAGTCAAACACCCAAAACATGTCAAACAGCCAAAACATGTCAAACACCCAAAACATGTCAAACATACAAAACATCTGAAACATGTCAAACACCCGAAACATATCAAACATACGAAACATCCGAAACATGTCAAACACCCCAAAAATTTCAAACACCCGAAACATTTCAAACATACGAAACATCCGAAACATGTCAAACATACGAAACATCCGAAACATGTAAAACACTCGAAACATGTCAAACTTACGAAACATTAGAAATATGTCAAACAACCTAATCATGTCAAACATACGAAACATCCGAAACATGTCAAACATAGAAAACATCTGAAACATGTCAAACACCCGAAACATATCAAACATACGAAACATCCGTAACATGTCAACACCCGAAACATGTCAAACATACGAAACATCCGAAACATGTCAAACATACGAAACATCCGAAATATGTCAAACAACCTAATCATGTCAAACATACGAAACATCCGAAACATGTCAAACATAGAAAACATCTGAAACATGTCAAACACCCGAAACATATCAAACATACGAAACATCCGTAACATGTCAAACACCCAAAAAATGTCAAACATACGAAACATCTGAAACATGTCAAACACCCGAAACATGTCAAACATACGAAACATTCGAAACATGTCAAACACCCGAAACATGTCAAACATACAAAATTTCTGAAACATGTCAAACACCCGAAACATGTCAAACATACGAAACATCCGAAACATGTCAAACACCCGAAACATGTCAAACATACAAAACATCTGAATTATGTCAAACACCCGAAACATGTCAAACATATGAAACATCCGAAACATGTTAAACTTTTAAAACATGTCAAACATACGAAATATGTCAAACATACGAAACATCCGAAACATGTCAAACATACGAAACATACGAAACATGTCAAACATACAAAACTTCTGAAACATGTCAAACACCCGAAACATGTCAAACATACGAAACATTCGAAACATGTGAAACACCCATAACATGTAAAACATACGAAACATCCGAAACATGTTAAACACCCAAAACTTGTCAAACATACGAAACATCCAAAACATGTCAAACATACGAAACATCTGAAACATGTAAAACACCCAAAACTTGTCAAACACCCGAAAATGGTCAAACATACGAAACATGTCAAACATACGATACATCCGAAACATGTCAAACACACGAAACATGTCAAACATACCAAACATCTGAAACATGTCAAACACCCGAAACATGTCAAACATACGAAACATCTAAAACATGTCAAACACCCGAAACATGTAAACTATACGAAACATCTGAAACATGTCAAACACCAGAAACATGTCAAACATACAAAACATCCGAAACATGTCAAACATACTAAACATGTCAAACACCTAAAACATGTCAAACATACGAAACATCCGAAACATGTCAAACACCCGAAACATTTTAAACAAACGAAACATTCAAAACATGTAAAAAACCCGAAACATGTCAAACATACGAAACATCCGAAACATGTCAAACACCTGAAACATGTCAAACATACGAAACATCTGAAACATGTCAAACACCCGAAACATGTCAAACATACGAAACATTTGAAACATGTTAAACACTTAAAACATGTGAAACATACGAAACATCCGAAACAAGTCACACACCCAAAACATGTCAAACATAAGAAACATGACAAACATACGAAACATCCGAAACATGTCAAACACTCGAAATATGTCAAACATACGAAACATCCGAAACATGTCAAACATACGAAACATCCGAAACATGTCAAACATACTAAACATCTGAAACATGTCAAACACCCGAAACATGTCAAACATACGAAACATCCGAAACATGTCAAACACCCGAAACATGTCAAACATACGAAACATCTAAAACATAACAAACACCCGAAACATGTCAAACATACGAAACATGTCAAACATACGAAACATACGAAACATGTCAAACACCCGAAACATGTCAAACATACGAATCATCCGAAACATGTCAAACACCCGAAACATGTCAAACATACGAAACATCCGAAACATGTAAAACACTTAAAACATGTCAAACATACGAAACATCCGAAACAAGTCAAACACCCAAAACATGTCAAACAGAAGAAACATGTCAAACATACGAAACACCCCAAACATGTCAAACATACGAAACATCCGAAATATGTCAAACAACCTAAACATGTCAAACATACGAAACATCCGAAACATGTCAAACATACAAAAAATCTGAAACATGTCAAACACCCGAAACATGTCAAACACCCGAAACATGTCAAACATACGAAACATCCGAAACATGTCAAAAAACCCGAAACATGTCAAACATACAAAACAACCCAAACATGTCGAACATACGAAACATCAAAAACTTGTCAAACACTTAAAACATGTCAAACATACAAAACATCCGAAACAAGTCAAACACCCGAAAACATGTCAAACACCCAAAACATGTCAAACACCCAAAACATGTCAAACATACAAAACATCTGAAACATGTCAAACACCCGAAACATGTCAAACATACGAAACATCCGAAACATGTCAAACACCCGAAACATGTCAAACATACGAAACATCCGAAACATGTCAAACACCCAAAACATGTCAAACATACGAAACATCCGAAACATGTCAAAAAACCCAAAAAATGTCAAACATACGAAACATCCGAAACATGTCAAACACCCGAAACATGTCAAACATACAAAACATCCAAAACATGTCAAACACCCGAAACATGTCAAACATACGAAACATCCGAAACATGTCAAACATACGAAACATCCGAAACATGTAAAACACTCGAAACATGTCAAACATACGAAACATCCGAAATATGTCAAACAACCTAATCATGTCAAACATACGAAACATCCGAAACATGTCAAACATAGAAAACATCTGAAACATGTCAAACACCCGAAACATATCAAACATACGAAACATCCGTAACATGTCAAACACCCAAAAAATGTCAAACATACGAAACATCTGAAACATGTCAAACACCCGAAACATGTCAAACATACGAAACATTCGAAACATGTCAAACACCCGAAACATGTCAAACATACAAAATTTCTGAAACATGTCAAACACCCGAAACATGTCAAACATACGAAACATCCGAAACATGTCAAACACCCGAAACATGTCAAACATACAAAACATCTGAATTATGTCAAACACCCGAAACATGTCAAACATATGAAACATCCGAAACATGTTAAACTTTTAAAACATGTCAAACATACGAAAAATCCGAAACAAGTCTAACACTCGAAATATGTCAAACATACGAAACATCCGAAACATATCAAACATACGAAACATCCGAAACATGTCAAACACCCAAAACATGTCAAACATACGAAACATTCGAAACATGTCAAACACCTTAAACATGTCAAACTTACGAAACACGTCAAACACCCAAAACAAGTCAAACATACGAAAAATCCGAAACATGTCAAACACCCGAAACATGTCAAACACCCGAAACATGTCAAACATACGAAACACCCTAAACATGTCAAACATACGAAACATTCAAAACATGTCAAACACCCGAAACATGTCAAACATACGAAACATCCCGAACATGTCAAACAAACGAAACATGTCAAACATACGAAACATCCGAAACATGTCAAACACTTAAAACATGTCAAACATACGAAACATCCGAAACAAGTCAAACACCCAAAACATGTCAAACAGAAGAAACATGTCAAACATACGAAACACCCCAAACATGTCAAACATACGAAACATCCAAAATATGTCAAACAACCTAAACATGTCAAACATACGAAACATCCGAAACATGTTAAACATTTAAAACATCTGAAACATGTCAAACACCCGAAACAAGTCAAACATACGAAAAATCCGAAACATGTCAAACACCTGAAAAATATCAAACACCCGAAACATGTCAAATATACGAAACATCCGAAACATGTCAAAAAACCCGAAACATGTCAAACATACAAAACAACCCAAACATGTCAAACATACGAAACATCAAAAACTTGTCAAACACTTAAAACATGTCAAACATACAAAACATCCGAAACAAGTCAAACACCCAAAACATGTCAAACAGCCAAAACATGTCAAACACCCAAAACATGTCAAACATACAAAACATCTGAAACATGTCAAACACCCGAAACATATCAAACATACGAAACATCCGAAACATGTCAAACACCCCAAAAATTTCAAACACCCGAAACATTTCAAACATACGAAACATCCGAAACATGTCAAACATACGAAACATCCGAAACATGTAAAACACTCGAAACATGTCAAACTTACGAAACATTAGAAATATGTCAAACAACCTAATCATGTCAAACATACGAAACATCCGAAACATGTCAAACATAGAAAACATCTGAAACATGTCAAACACCCGAAACATATCAAACATACGAAACATCCGTAACATGTCAACACCCGAAACATGTCAAACATACGAAACATCCGAAACATGTCAAACATACGAAACATCCGAAATATGTCAAACAACCTAATCATGTCAAACATACGAAACATCCGAAACATGTCAAACATAGAAAACATCTGAAACATGTCAAACACCCGAAACATATCAAACATACGAAACATCCGTAACATGTCAAACACCCAAAAAATGTCAAACATACGAAACATCTGAAACATGTCAAACACCCGAAACATGTCAAACATACGAAACATTCGAAACATGTCAAACACCCGAAACATGTCAAACATACAAAATTTCTGAAACATGTCAAACACCCGAAACATGTCAAACATACGAAACATCCGAAACATGTCAAACACCCGAAACATGTCAAACATACAAAACATCTGAATTATGTCAAACACCCGAAACATGTCAAACATATGAAACATCCGAAACATGTTAAACTTTTAAAACATGTCAACATACGAAAAATCCGAAACAAGTCTAACACTCGAAATATGTCAAACATACGAAACATCCGAAACATATCAAACATACGAAACATCCGAAACATGTCAAACACCCAAAACATGTCAAACATACGAAACATTCGAAACATGTCAAACACCTTAAACATGTCAAACTTACGAAACACGTCAAACACCCAAAACAAGTCAAACATACGAAAAATCCGAAACATGTCAAACACCCGAAACATGTCAAACACCCGAAACATGTCAAACATACGAAACACCCTAAACATGTCAAACATACGAAACATTCAAAACATGTCAAACACCCGAAACATGTCAAACATACGAAACATCCCGAACATGTCAAACAAACGAAACATGTCAAACATACGAAACATCCGAAACATGTCAAACACTTAAAACATGTCAAACATACGAAACATCCGAAACAAGTCAAACACCCAAAACATGTCAAACAGAAGAAACATGTCAAACATACGAAACACCCCAAACATGTCAAACATACGAAACATCCAAAATATGTCAAACAACCTAAACATGTCAAACATACGAAACATCCGAAACATGTTAAACATACAAAACATCTGAAACATGTCAAACACCCGAAACAAGTCAAACATACGAAAAATCCGAAACATGTCAAACACCTGAAAAATGTCAAACACCCGAAACATGTCAAATATACGAAACATCCGAAACATGTCAAAAAACCCGAAACATGTCAAACATACAAAACAACCCAAACATGTCAAACATACGAAACATCAAAAACTTGTCAAACACTTAAAACATGTCAAACATACAAAACATCCGAAACAAGTCAAACACCCAAAACATGTCAAACAGCCAAAACATGTCAAACACCCAAAACATGTCAAACATACAAAACATCTGAAACATGTCAAACACCCGAAACATATCAAACATACGAAACATCCGAAACATGTCAAACACCCCAAAAATTTCAAACACCCGAAACATTTCAAACATACGAAACATCCGAAACATGTCAAACATACGAAACATCCGAAACATGTAAAACACTCGAAACATGTCAAACTTACGAAACATTAGAAATATGTCAAACAACCTAATCATGTCAAACATACGAAACATCCGAAACATGTCAAACATAGAAAACATCTGAAACATGTCAAACACCCGAAACATATCAAACATACGAAACATCCGTAACATGTCAAACACCCAAAAAATGTCAAACATACGAAACATCTGAAACATGTCAAACACCCGAAACATGTCAAACATACGAAACATTCGAAACATGTCAAACACCCGAAACATGTCAAACATACAAAATTTCTGAAACATGTCAAACACCCGAAACATGTCAAACATACGAAACATCCGAAACATGTCAAACACCCGAAACATGTCAAACATACAAAACATCTGAATTATGTCAAACACCCGAAACATGTCAAACATATGAAACATCCGAAACATGTTAAACTTTTAAAACATGTCAAACATACGAAAAATCCGAAACAAGTCTAACACCCGAAATATGTCAAACATACGAAATATCCGAAACATATCAAACATAAGAAACATCCGAAACATGTCAAACTCCCGAAACATGTCAAACATACGAAACATCCGAAACATGTCAAACATACGAAACACCCCAAACATGTCAAACATACGAAACATCCGAAATATGTCAAACAACCTAATCATGTCAAATATACGAAACATCCGAAACATGTCAATTATAGAAAACATCTGAAACATGTCAAACACCCGAAACATATCAAACATACGAAACATCCGTAACATGTCAAACACCCAAAAAATGTCAAACATACGAAACATCTGAAACATGTCAAACACCCGAAACATGTCAAACATACGAAACATTCGAAACATAACAAACACCCGAAACATGTCAAACATACGAAACATCCGAAACATGTCAAACACCCAAAACATGTCAAACATACGAAACATTCGAAACATGTCAAACACCTCAAACATGTCAAACATACGAAACACCCTAAACATGTCAAACATACGAAACATTCAAAACAGGTCAAACACCCGAAACATGTCAAACATACGAAACATCCCAAACATGTCAAACAAACGAAACATGACAAAAATACGAAACATCCGAAACATGTCAAACACTTAAAACATGTCAAACATACAAAACATCCGAAACAAGTCAAACACCCAAAACATGTCAAACAGAAGAAACATGTCAAACATACAAAACATCTGAAACATGTCAAACACCCGAAACATATCAAACATACGAAACATCCGAAACATGTCAAACATACGAAACATCCGAAACATGTAAAACACTCAAAACATGTCAAACATACGAAACATCCGAAATATGTCAAACACACCAAAAATTTCAAACACTCGAAACATTTCAAACATACGAAACATCCGAAACATGTCAAACATACGAAACATCCGAAACATGTAAAACACTCGAAACATGTCAAACATACGAAACATCCGAAATATGTCAAACAACCTAATCATGTCAAACATACGAAACATCCGAAACATGTCAAACATAGAAAACATTTGAAACATGTCAAACACCCGAAACATATCAAACATACGAAACATCCGTAACATGCCAAACACCAAAAAAATGTCAAACATACGAAACATCTGAAACATGTCAAACACCCGAAACATGTCAAACATACGAAACATTCGAAACATGTCAAACACCCGAAACATGTCAAACATACAAAATTTCTGAAACATGTCAAACACCCAAAACATGTGAAACATACGAAACATCCGAAACATGTCAAACACCCGAAACATGTCAAACATACAAAACATCTAAATTATGTCAAACACCCGAAACATGTCAAACATATGAAACATCCGAAACATGTTAAACTTTTAAAACATGTCAAACATACGAAAAATCCGAAACAAGTCTAACACCCGAAATATGTACAAAAATACGAAACATCCGAAACATGTCAAACATAAGAAACATCCGAAACATGTCAAACTCCCAAAACATGTCAAACATACGAAACATCCGAAACATGTCAAACATACAAAACACCCCAAACATGTCAAACATACGAAACATCCGAAATATGTCAAACAACCTAATCATGTCAAATATACGAAACATCCGAAACATGTCAAACATAGAAAACATCTAAAACATGTCAAACACCCGAAACATATCAAACATACGAAACATCCGTAACATGTCAAACACCCAAAAAATGTCAAACATACGAAACATCTGAAACATGTCAAACACCCGAAACATGTCAAACATACGAAACATTCGAAACATAACAAACACCCGAAACATGTCAAACATACGAAACATCCGAAACATGTCAAACACCCAAAACATGTCAAACATACGAAACATTCGAAACATGTCAAACACCTCAAACATGTCAAACATACGAAACACGTCAAACACCCAAAACAAGTCAAACATACGAAAAATCCGAAACATGTCAAACACCCGAAACATGTCAAACACCCGAAACATGTCAAACATACGAAACACCCTAAACATGTCAAACATACGAAACATTCAAAACATGTCAAACACCCGAAACATGTCAAACATACGAAACATCCCAAACATGTCAAACAAACGAAACATGTCAAACATACGAAACATCCGAAACATGTCAAACACTTAAAACATGTCAAACATACGAAACATCCGAAACAAGTCAAACACCCAAAACATGTCAAACAGAAGAAACATGTCAAACATACAAAACATCTGAAACATGTCAAACACTCAAAACATGTCAAACATACGAAACATCCGAAATATGTCAAACATCCGAAACACGTTAAACACCTGAAACATGTCAAACATACAAAACATCTGAAACATGTCAAACACCCGAAACATGTCAAACATACGAAACATCCAAAAGATGTCAAACACCCGAAACATGTCAAACACCCAAAACATGTCAAACATACGAAACATACGAAAACTGTCAAACACGCAAAACATGTCAAACACCCGAAACATGTCAAACATACGAAACATCCGAAACATGTTAAACACCTGAAACATGTTAAACACCTGAAACATGTCAAACATACGAAACATACAAAACACCTTAAACACCCGAAACATGTCAAACATACGAAACATTCGAAACATGTAAAACACCCGAAACATGTCAAACATACGAAACATCTAAAACCTGTCAAACTCCCGAAACATGTCAAACATACGAAACATCCGAAACATGTCAAAAACCCGAAACATGTCAAAAACCCAAAATATGTCAAACATACGAAACATCCGAAAAATGTCAAACACCCAAAACATGTCAAACATACGAAAGAACCGAAACATGTCAAACACCCAAAACTAGTTAAACACCCGAAACATGTGAAACATACGAAACATCCGAAACATGTCAAACACCGGAAACCTGTCGAACATACAAAACACCCGAAATATGTCAAACATACGAAACATCCGAAACATGTAAAACACCCAAAACATGTCAAACATACAAAACATCCGAAACATGTCAAACACCACAAACATGTCAAACATACGAAACATCCGAAACATGTCAAACACCCGAAACATGTCAAACACCCGAAACATGTCAAACATACGAAACATTCGAATCATGTCAAACACCTGAAACATTTCAAACATACGAAACATACAAAACATGTCAAACACCCAAAACATGTCAAACACCCGAAATATGTCAAACATACGAAACATCCGAAACATGTCAAACACGCAAAACATGTCAAACACCCTAAAAAATGTCAAACATACGAAACATCTGAAACATGTCAAAAACCTGAAACATGTCAAACATACGAAACATACAAAACACCTTAAAGAAACGAAACATGTCCTACATACGAAACATCCGAAACATGTAAAAAAAAACCAAAACATGTCAAACATACAAAACATCCGAAACATGTCAAACACCCAAAACATGTCAAACATACGAAACATCCGAAACATGTCAAACACCCGAAACATGTCAAACATACAAAACATCTGAAACATGTCAAACACCCGAAACATGTCAAACATACGAAACATCCGAAACATGTCAAACACCCGAAACATGTCAAACATACGAAACATCCGAAACATGTCAAACACCCGAAACATGTTAAACACCCGAAACATGTCAAACACCCGAAACATGTCAAACATACGAAACATCCGAAACATGTAAAACACCCGAAACATGTCAAACACCATAAACATGTCAAACATACGAAACATCCGAAACATATCAAACACTCGAAACATGTCAAACATACAAAACACCTGAAACATGTCAAACGCCCAAAACATGTTAAACATCCGAAACATCTTAAACATGTCAAACACTCGATACATGTCAAACATACGAAATTTCCGAAACATTTCAAACACCCGAAACATGTCAAACATACAAAACATCAGAAACATGTCAAACACCCGAAACATGTCAAACATACGAAACATCCAAAACATCTCAAACACCCAAAACATGTCAAACATTCGAAACATGTCAAACATACGAAACATCCGAAACATGTCAAACACTCGAAACATGTCAAACATACAAAACATCTGAAACCTGTCAAACACCCGAAACATGTCAAACATACGAAACATCCGAAAGATGTGAAACACCCAAAACATGTCAAACATACGAAACATCCGAAACATGTCAAATACCCAAAACTTGTCAAACATACGAAACATCCAAAACATGTCAAACACCCGAAACATGTCAAACATACGAAACATCCGAAACATGTCAAACACCCGAAACATGTCAAACATACGAAACATCCGAAACATGTCAAACACCCGAAACATGTCAAACATACAAAACATCTGAAACATGTCAAACACCCGAAACATGTCAAACATACAAAACATCTGAAACATTTCAAACACCCGAAACATGTCAAACATACGAAACATCTGAAACATGTCAAACACCAGAAACATGTCAAACATACAAAACATCCGAAACATGTCAAACATACTAAACATGTCAAACACCTAAAACATGTCAAACATACGAA
Source organism: Biomphalaria sudanica (assembly GCA_036873155.1). Lineage (NCBI taxonomy): Eukaryota > Metazoa > Mollusca > Gastropoda > Planorbidae > Biomphalaria > Biomphalaria sudanica. Next base: position 287,653 of record JAZGLO010006655.1, on the reverse strand, counting down.
ACATCCGAAACATGTCAAACACCCGAAACAATTTAAACATACGAAACATTTAAAACATGTCAAACACCCGAAACATGTCAAACATACGAAACATCCGAAACATGTCAAACATACGAAACATCCGAAACATGTCAAACACTTAAAACATGTCAAACATAAGAAACATGTCAAACATACGAAACATCCGAAACATGTCAAACACCCGAAATATGTCAAACATACGAAACATTCGACACATGTCAAACATACGAAATATCCGAAACATGTCAAACATACAAAACATCTGAAACCTGTCAAACACCCGAAACATGTCAAACATACGAAACATCCGAAAGATGTGAAACACCCAAAACATGTCAAACATACGAAACATCCGAAACATGTCAAATACCCAAAACTTGTCAAACATACGAAACATCCAAAACATGTCAAACATACGAAACATCTGAAACATGTAAAACACCCAAAACATGTCAAACATACGATACATCCGAAACATGTCAAACACACGAAACATGTCAAACATACGAAACATCTGAAACATGTCAAACACCCGAAACATGTCAAAAATACGAAACATCTGAAACATGTCAAACACCCAAAACATGTCAAACATACGAAACATCTGAAACATGTCAAACACCCGAAAAATGTTAAACATACGAAACATCCGAAACATGTCAAACACCCGAAACATGTCAAACATACGAAACATCTGAAACATAACAAACACCCGAAAAATGTCAAATATACGAAACATGTCAAACATACGAAACATACGAAACATGTCAAACACCCGAAACATGTCAAACATACGAAACATGTCAAACATACGAGTTATTCGAAACATGTCAAACATACAAAACATCTGAAACATGTCAAACACCCGAAACATGTCAAACATACGAAACATCCGAAACATGTCAAACACCCGAAACATGTCAAACATACGAAAAATCTAAAACATTACAAACACCCGAAACATGTCAAACATACGAGACATCCGAAACAAGTCAAACATACAAAATTTCTGAAACATGTCAAACACCCGAAACATGTCAAACATACGAAACATCCAAAACATTTCAAACATTCGAAATATGTCAAACATACGAAACATGTCAAACATACGAAACATCCGAAACATGTCAAACATACGAAACATGTCAAACATACGAAACATCCGAAACATGTCAAACATACAAAACATCTGAAACATGTCAAACACCCGAAACATGTCAAACATACGAAACATCCGAAACATGTCAAACACCCGAAATATGTCAAACATACGAAACATCCGAAACATGTCAAACATACGAAACATACGAAACATGTCAAACATACAAAACATCTGAAACATAACAAACACCCGAAACATGTCAAACATACGAAACATGTCAAACATACGAAACATACGAAACATGTCAAACACCCGAAACATGTCAAACATACGAATCATCCGAAACATGTCAAACACCCGAAACATGTCAAACATACGAAACATCCGAAACATGTCAAACACCTGAAACATGTCAAACATACGAAACATCCCAAACATGTCAAACACCGGAAACATGTAGAACATACGAAACATCCGAAACATGTAAAACACTTAAAACATGTCAAACATACGAAACATCCGAAACAAGTCAAACACCCAAAACATGTCAAACAGAAGAAACATGTCAAACATACGAAACACCCCAAACATGTCAAACATACGAAACATCCGAAATATGTCAAACAACCTAAACATGTCAAACATACGAAACATCCGAAACATGTCAAACATACAAAACATCTGAAACATGTCAAACACCCGAAACATGTCAAACACCCGAAACATGTCAAACATACGAAACATCCGAAACATGTCAAAAAACCCGAAACATGTCAAACATACAAAACAACCCAAACATGTCGAACATACGAAACATCAAAAACTTGTCAAACACTTAAAACATGTCAAACATACAAAACATCCGAAACAAGTCAAACACCCGAAAACATGTCAAACACCCAAAACATGTCAAACACCCAAAACATGTCAAACATACAAAACATCTGAAACATGTCAAACACCCGAAACATGTCAAACATACGAAACATCCGAAACATGTCAAACACCCGAAACATGTCAAACATACGAAACATCCGAAACATGTCAAACACCCAAAACATGTCAAACATACGAAACATCCGAAACATGTCAAACACCCAAAAAATGTCAAACATGTGAAACATCCAAAACATGTCAAACACCCGAAACATGTCAAACATACAAAACATCCAAAACATGTCAAACACCCGAAACATGTCAAACATACGAAACATCCGAAACATGTCAAACACCCAAAACATGTCAAACACCCAAAACATGTCAAACATACAAAACATCTGAAACATGTCAAACAACCAAAACATGTCAAACATACAAAACATCTGAAACATGTCAAACACCCAAAACATGTCAAACATACGAAACACCCGAAACATGTCAAAGACCTGAAACATGTCAATTATACGAAACATCCCAAACATGTCAAACACCGGAAACATGTCAAACATACGAAACATCTTAAACATGTCAAACACCAGAAACATGTCAAACATACGAAACATGTCAAACATACGAAACATCCGAAACATGTCAAACACCCGAAACATGTCAAACATACGAATCATCCGAAACATGTAAACACCCGAAACATGTCAAACATACGAAACATCTGAAACATGTCAAACACCAGAAACATGTCAAACATACGAAACATCCGAAACAAGTCAAACATACGAAACATCCGAAAGATGTGAAACACCCAAAACATGTCAAACATACAAAACATCCGAAACATGTCAAATACCCAAAACTTGTCAAACATACGAAACATCCAAAACATGTCAAACATACGAAACATCTGAAACATGTAAAACACCCAAAACATGTCAAACATACGATACATCCGAAACATGTCAAACACACGAAACATGTCAAACATACGAAACATCTGAAACATGTCAAACACCCGAAACATGTCAAAAATACGAAACATCTGAAACATGTCAAACACCCAAAACATGTCAAACATACGAAACATCTGAAACATGTCAAACACCCGAAACATGTCAAACATACGAAACATCCGAAACATGTCAAACACCCGAAACATGTCAAACATACGAAACATCTGAAACATAACAAACACCCGAAAAATGTCAAATATACGAAACATGTCAAACATACGAAACATACGAAACATGTCAAACACCCGAAACATGTCAAACATACGAAACATGTCAAACATACGAGTTATTCGAAACATGTCAAACATACAAAACATCTGAAACATGTCAAACACCCGAAACATGTCAAACATACGAAACATCCGAAACATGTAAAACACCCGAAACATGTCAAACACCATAAACATGTCAAACATACGAAACATCCGAAACATATCAAACACTCGAAACATGTCAAACATACAAAACACCTGAAACATGTCAAACGCCCAAAACATGTTAAACATCCGAAACATCTTAAACATGTCAAACACTCGATACATGTCAAACATACGAAATTTCCGAAACATTTCAAACACCCGAAACATGTCAAACATACAAAACATCAGAAACATGTCAAACACCCGAAACATGTCAAACATACGAAACATCCAAAACATCTCAAACACCCAAAACATGTCAAACATTCGAAACATGTCAAACATACGAAACATCCGAAACATGTCAAACACTCGAAACATGTCAAACATACAAAACATCTGAAACCTGTCAAACACCCGAAACATGTCAAACATACGAAACATCCGAAAGATGTGAAACACCCAAAACATGTCAAACATACGAAACATCCGAAACATGTCAAATACCCAAAACTTGTCAAACATACGAAACATCCAAAACATGTCAAACACCCGAAACATGTCAAACATACGAAACATCCGAAACATGTCAAACACCCGAAACATGTCAAACATACGAAACATCCGAAACATGTCAAACACCCGAAACATGTCAAACATACAAAACATCTGAAACATGTCAAACACCCGAAACATGTCAAACATACAAAACATCTGAAACATTTCAAACACCCGAAACATGTCAAACATACGAAACATCTGAAACATGTCAAACACCAGAAACATGTCAAACATACAAAACATCCGAAACATGTCAAACATACTAAACATGTCAAACACCTAAAACATGTCAAACATACGAAACATCCGAAACATGTCAAACACCCGAAACAATTTAAACATACGAAACATTTAAAACATGTCAAACACCCGAAACATGTCAAACATACGAAACATCCGAAACATGTCAAACATACGAAACATCCGAAACATGTCAAACACTTAAAACATGTCAAACATAAGAAACATGTCAAACATACGAAACATCCGAAACATGTCAAACACCCGAAATATGTCAAACATACGAAACATTCGACACATGTCAAACATACGAAATATCCGAAACATGTCAAACATACAAAACATCTGAAACCTGTCAAACACCCGAAACATGTCAAACATACGAAACATCCGAAAGATGTGAAACACCCAAAACATGTCAAACATACGAAACATCCGAAACATGTCAAATACCCAAAACTTGTCAAACATACGAAACATCCAAAACATGTCAAACATACGAAACATCTGAAACATGTAAAACACCCAAAACATGTCAAACATACGATACATCCGAAACATGTCAAACACACGAAACATGTCAAACATACGAAACATCTGAAACATGTCAAACACCCGAAACATGTCAAAAATACGAAACATCTGAAACATGTCAAACACCCAAAACATGTCAAACATACGAAACATCTGAAACATGTCAAACACCCGAAACATGTCAAACATACGAAACATCCGAAACATGTCAAACACCCGAAACATGTCAAACATACGAAACATCTGAAACATAACAAACACCCGAAAAATGTCAAATATACGAAACATGTCAAACATACGAAACATACGAAACATGTCAAACACCCGAAACATGTCAAACATACGAAACATGTCAAACATACGAGTTATTCGAAACATGTCAAACATACAAAACATCTGAAACATGTCAAACACCCGAAACATGTCAAACATACGAAACATCCGAAACATGTCAAACACCCGAAACATGTCAAACATACGAAAAATCTAAAACATTACAAACACCCGAAACATGTCAAACATACGAGACATCCGAAACAAGTCAAACATACAAAATTTCTGAAACATGTCAAACACCCGAAACATGTCAAACATACGAAACATCCAAAACATTTCAAACATTCGAAATATGTCAAACATACGAAACATGTCAAACATACGAAACATCCGAAACATGTCAAACATACGAAACATGTCAAACATACGAAACATCCGAAACATGTCAAACATACAAAACATCTGAAACATGTCAAACACCCGAAACATGTCAAACATACGAAACATCCGAAACATGTCAAACACCCGAAATATGTCAAACATACGAAACATCCGAAACATGTCAAACATACGAAACATACGAAACATGTCAAACATACAAAACATCTGAAACATAACAAACACCCGAAACATGTCAAACATACGAAACATGTCAAACATACGAAACATACGAAACATGTCAAACACCCGAAACATGTCAAACATACGAATCATCCGAAACATGTCAAACACCCGAAACATGTCAAACATACGAAACATCCGAAACATGTCAAACACCTGAAACATGTCAAACATACGAAACATCCCAAACATGTCAAACACCGGAAACATGTAGAACATACGAAACATCCGAAACATGTAAAACACTTAAAACATGTCAAACATACGAAACATCCGAAACAAGTCAAACACCCAAAACATGTCAAACAGAAGAAACATGTCAAACATACGAAACACCCCAAACATGTCAAACATACGAAACATCCGAAATATGTCAAACAACCTAAACATGTCAAACATACGAAACATCCGAAACATGTCAAACATACAAAACATCTGAAACATGTCCAACACCCGAAACATGTCAAACACCCGAAACATGTCAAACATACGAAACATCCGAAACATGTCAAAAAACCCGAAACATGTCAAACATACAAAACAACCCAAACATGTCGAACATACGAAACATCAAAAACTTGTCAAACACTTAAAACATGTCAAACATACAAAACATCCGAAACAAGTCAAACACCCGAAAACATGTCAAACACCCAAAACATGTCAAACACCCAAAACATGTCAAACATACAAAACATCTGAAACATGTCAAACACCCGAAACATGTCAAACATACGAAACATCCGAAACATGTCAAACACCCGAAACATGTCAAACATACGAAACATCCGAAACATGTCAAACACCCAAAACATGTCAAACATACGAAACATCCGAAACATGTCAAACACCCAAAAAATGTCAAACATACGAAACATCCAAAACATGTCAAACACCCGAAACATGTCAAACATACAAAACATCCAAAACATGTCAAACACCCGAAACATGTCAAACATACGAAACATCCGAAACATGTCAAACACCCAAAACATGTCAAACACCCAAAACATGTCAAACATACAAAACATCTGAAACATGTCAAACAACCAAAACATGTCAAACATACAAAACATCTGAAACATGTCAAACACCCAAAACATGTCAAACATACGAAACACCCGAAACATGTCAAAGACCTGAAACATGTCAATTATACGAAACATCCCAAACATGTCAAACACCGGAAACATGTCAAACATACGAAACATCTTAAACATGTCAAACACCAGAAACATGTCAAACATACGAAACATGTCAAACATACGAAACATCCGAAACATGTCAAACACCCGAAACATGTCAAACATACGAATCATCCGAAACATGTAAACACCCGAAACATGTCAAACATACGAAACATCTGAAACATGTCAAACACCAGAAACATGTCAAACATACGAAACATCCGAAACAAGTCAAACATACGAAACATCCGAAAGATGTGAAACACCCAAAACATGTCAAACATACGAAACATCCGAAACATGTCAAATACCCAAAACTTGTCAAACATACGAAACATCCAAAACATGTCAAACATACGAAACATCTGAAACATGTAAAACACCCAAAACATGTCAAACATACGATACATCCGAAACATGTCAAACACACGAAACATGTCAAACATACGAAACATCTGAAACATGTCAAACACCCGAAACATGTCAAAAATACGAAACATCTGAAACATGTCAAACACCCAAAACATGTCAAACATACGAAACATCTGAAACATGTCAAACACCCGAAACATGTCAAACATACGAAACATCCGAAACATGTCAAACACCCGAAACATGTCAAACATACGAAACATCTGAAACATAACAAACACCCGAAAAATGTCAAATATACGAAACATGTCAAACATACGAAACATACGAAACATGTCAAACACCCGAAACATGTCAAACATACGAAACATGTCAAACATACGAGTTATTCGAAACATGTCAAACATACAAAACATCTGAAACATGTCAAACACCCGAAACATGTCAAACATACGAAACATCCGAAACATGTCAAACACCCGAAACATGTCAAACATACGAAAAATCTAAAACATTACAAACACCCGAAACATGTCAAACATACGAGACATCCGAAACAAGTCAAACATACAAAATTTCTGAAACATGTCAAACACCCGAAACATGTCAAACATACGAAACATCCAAAACATTTCAAACATTCGAAATATGTCAAACATACGAAACATGTCAAACATACGAAACATCCGAAACATGTCAAACATACGAAACATGTCAAACATACGAAACATCCGAAACATGTCAAACATACAAAACATCTGAAACATGTCAAACACCCGAAACATGTCAAACATACGAAACATCCGAAACATGTCAAACACCCGAAATATGTCAAACATACGAAACATCCGAAACATGTCAAACATACGAAACATACGAAACATGTCAAACATACAAAACATCTGAAACATAACAAACACCCGAAACATGTCAAACATACGAAACATGTCAAACATACGAAACATACGAAACATGTCAAACACCCGAAACATGTCAAACATACGAATCATCCGAAACATGTCAAACACCCGAAACATGTCAAACATACGAAACATCCGAAACATGTCAAACACCTGAAACATGTCAAACATACGAAACATCCCAAACATGTCAAACACCGGAAACATGTAGAACATACGAAACATCCGAAACATGTAAAACACTTAAAACATGTCAAACATACGAAACATCCGAAACAAGTCAAACACCCAAAACATGTCAAACAGAAGAAACATGTCAAACATACGAAACACCCCAAATATGTCAAACAACCTAAACATGTCAAACATACGAAACATCCGAAACATGTCAAACATACAAAACATCTGAAACATGTCAAACACCCGAAACATGTCAAACACCCGAAACATGTCAAACATACGAAACATCCGAAACATGTCAAAAAACCCGAAACATGTCAAACATACAAAACAACCCAAACATGTCGAACATACGAAACATCAAAAACTTGTCAAACACTTAAAACATGTCAAACATACAAAACATCCGAAACAAGTCAAACACCCGAAAACATGTCAAACACCCAAAACATGTCAAACACCCAAAACATGTCAAACATACAAAACATCTGAAACATGTCAAACACCCGAAACATGTCAAACATACGAAACATCCGAAACATGTCAAACACCCGAAACATCCGAAACATGTCAAACACCCAAAACATGTCAAACATACGAAACATCCGAAACATGTCAAACACCCAAAAAATGTCAAACATACGAAACATCCAAAACATGTCAAACACCCGAAACATGTCAAACATCCAAAACATCCAAAACATGTCAAACACCCGAAACATGTCAAACATACGAAACATCCGAAACATGTCAAACACCCAAAACATGTCAAACACCCAAAACATGTCAAACATACAAAACATCTGAAACATGTCAAACAACCAAAACATGTCAAACATACAAAACATCTGAAACATGTGAAACACCCGAAACATGTCAAACATACGAAACACCCGAAACATGTCAAAGACCTGAAACATGTCAAACATACGAAACATCCCAAACATGTCAAACACCGGAAACATGTCAAACATACGAAACATCTTAAACATGTCAAACACCAGAAACATGTCAAACATACGAAACATGTCAAACATACGAAACATCCGAAACATGTCAAACACCCGAAACATGTCAAACATACGAATCATCCGAAACATGTAAACACCCGAAACATGTCAAACATACGAAACATCTGAAACATGTCAAACACCAGAAACATGTCAAACATACGAAACATCCGAAACAAGTCAAACATACTAAACATGTCAAACACCTAAAACATGTCAAACATACGACACATCCGAAACATGTCAAACACCCGAAACATGTCAAACATACGAAACATCTGAAACATGTCAAACACCAGAAACATGTCAAACATACAAAACATCCGAAACATGTCAAACATACTAAACATGTCAAACACCTAAAACATGTCAAACATACGAAACATCCGAAACATGTCAAACACCCGAAACATTTTAAACATACAAAACATTCAAAACATGTCAAACACCCGAAACATGTCAAACATACGAATCATCCGAAACATGTCAAACACCCGAAACATGTCAAACATACGAAACATCCGAAACATGTCAAACACCTGAAACATGTCAAACATACGAAACATCCCAAACATGTCAAACACCGGAAACATGTCAAACATACGAAACATGTCAAACATACGAAACATACGAAACATGTCAAACACCCAAAACATGTCAAACATACGAAACATGTCAAACACCCGAAACATGTCAAACATACGAGACATCCGAAACATGTCAAACATACAAAATTTCTGAAACATGTCAAACACCCGAAACATGTCAAACATACGAAACATCCGAAACATGTCAAACACCCGAAACATGTCAAACATATAAAACATCTGAATTATGTCAAACACCCGAAACATGTCAAATATATGAAACATCCGAAACATGTCAAACTTTTAAAACATGTCAAACATACGAAAAATCCGAAACAAGTCTAACACCCGAAATATGTCAAACATACGAAACATCCGAAACATGTCAAACATACGAAACATCCGAAACATGTCAAACTCCCGAAACATGTCAAACATACGAAACATCCGAAACATGTCAAACATACGAAACACCCCAAACATGTCAAACATACGAAACATCCGAAATATGTCAAACAACCTAATCATGTCAAACATCCGAAACATACGAAACATGTCAAACATAGAAAACATCTGAAACATGTCAAACACCCGAAACATATCAAACATACGAAACATTCGAAACATAACAAACACCCGAAACATGTCAAACATACGAAACATCCGAAACATGTCAAACACCCAAAACATGTCAAACACCCAAAACATGTCAAACATACGAAACATCCGAAACATGTCAAACATACAAAACATCTGAAACATGTCAAACACCCGAAACATGTCAAACATACGAAACATCCGAAACATGTCAAACACCCGAAATATGTCAAACATACGAAACATCCGAAACATGTCAAACATACGAAACATACGAAACATGTCAAACATACAAAACATCTGAACATGTCAAACACCCGAAACATGTCAAACATACGAAACATCCGAAACATGTGAAACACCCAAAACATGTCAAACATACGAAACATCCGAAACATGTTAAACACCCAAAACTTGTCAAACATACGAAACATCCAAAACATGTCAAACATACGAAACATCTGAAACATGTAAAACACCCAAAACATGTCAAACACCCGAAAATGGTCAAACATACGAAACATGTCAAACATACGATACATGTCAAACATACCAAACATCTGAAACATGTCAAACACCCGAAACATGTCAAACATACGAAACATCTAAAACATGTCAAACACCCGAAACATGTTAAACATACGAAACATCTGAAACATGTCAAACACCAGAAACATGTCAAACATACAAAACATCCGAAACATGTCAAACATACTAAACATGTCAAACACCTAAAACATGTCAACATACGAAACATCCGAAACATGTCAAACACCCGAAACATTTTAAACAAACGAAACATTCAAAACATGTAAAAAACCCGAAACATGTCAAACATACGAAACATCCGAAACATGTCAAACACCTGAAACATGTCAAACATACGAAACATCTGAAACATGTCAAACACCCGAAACATGTCAAACATACGAAACATCCGAAACATGTTAAACACTTAAAACATGTCAAACATACGAAACATCCGAAACAAGTCAAACACCCAAAACATGTCAAATATAAGAAACATGTCAAACATACGAAACATCCGAAACATGTCAAACACTCGAAATATGTCAAACATACGAAACATCCGAAACATGTCAAACATACGAAACATCCGAAACATGTCAAACATACTAAACATCTGAAACATGTCAAACACCCGAAACATGTCAAACATACGAAACATCTGAAACATGTCAAACACCCGAAACATGTCAAACATACGAAACATCTAAAACATAACAAACACCCGAAACATGTCAAACATACGAAACATGTCAAACATACGAAACATACGAAACATGTCAAACACCCGAAACATGTCAAACATACGAATCATCCGAAACATGTCAAACACCCGAAACATGTCAAACATACGAAACATCCGAAACATGTCAAACACCTGAAACATGTCGAACATACGAAACATCCCAAACATGTCAAACACCGGAAACATGTAGAACATACGAAACATCCGAAACATGTAAAACACTTAAAACATGTAAAACATACGAAACATCCGAAACAAGTCAAACACCCAAAACATGTCAAACAGAAGAAACATGTCAAACATACGAAACACCCCAAACATGTCAAACATACGAAACATCCGAAATATGTCAAACAACCTAAACATGTCAAACATACGAAACATCCGAAACATGTCAAACATACAAAACATCTGAAACATGTCAAACACCCGAAACATGTCAAACACCCGAAACATGTCAAACATACGAAACATCCGAAACATGTCAAAAAACCCGAAACATGTCAAACATACAAAACAACCCAAACATGTCGAACATACGAAACATCAAAAACTTGTCAAACACTTAAAACATGTCAAACATACAAAACATCCGAAACAAGTCAAACACCCGAAAACATGTCAAACACCCACAACATGTCAAACACCCAAAACATGTCAAACATACAAAACATCTGAAACATGTCAAACACCCGAAACATGTCAAACATACGAAACATCCGAAACATGTCAAACACCCGAAACATCCGAAACATGTCAAACACCCAAAACATGTCAAACATACGAAACATCCGAAACATGTCAAACACCCAAAAAATGTCAAACATACGAAACATCCAAAACATGTCAAACACCCGAAACATGTCAAACATCCAAAACATCCAAAACATGTCAAACACCCGAAACATGTCAAACATACGAAACATCCGAAACATGTCAAACACCCAAAACATGTCAAACACCCAAAACATGTCAAACATACAAAACATCTGAAACATGTCAAACAACCAAAACATGTCAAACATACAAAACATCTGAAACATGTGAAACACCCGAAACATGTCAAACATACGAAACACCCGAAACATGTCAAAGACCTGAAACATGTCAAACATACGAAACATCCCAAACATGTCAAACACCGGAAACATGTCAAACATACGAAACATCTTAAACATGTCAAACACCAGAAACATGTCAAACATACGAAACATGTCAAACATACGAAACATCCGAAACATGTCAAACACCCGAAACATGTCAAACATACGAATCATCCGAAACATGTAAACACCCGAAACATGTCAAACATACGAAACATCTGAAACATGTCAAACACCAGAAACATGTCAAACATACGAAACATCCGAAACAAGTCAAACATACTAAACATGTCAAACACCTAAAACATGTCAAACATACGACACATCCGAAACATGTCAAACACCCGAAACATGTCAAACATACGAAACATCTGAAACATGTCAAACACCAGAAACATGTCAAACATACAAAACATCCGAAACATGTCAAACATACTAAACATGTCAAACACCTAAAACATGTCAAACATACGAAACATCCGAAACATGTCAAACACCCGAAACATTTTAAACATACAAAACATTCAAAACATGTCAAACACCCGAAACATGTCAAACATACGAATCATCCGAAACATGTCAAACACCCGAAACATGTCAAACATACGAAACATCCGAAACATGTCAAACACCTGAAACATGTCAAACATACGAAACATCCCAAACATGTCAAACACCGGAAACATGTCAAACATACGAAACATGTCAAACATACGAAACATACGAAACATGTCAAACACCCAAAACATGTCAAACATACGAAACATGTCAAACACCCGAAACATGTCAAACATACGAGACATCCGAAACATGTCAAACATACAAAATTTCTGAAACATGTCAAACACCCGAAACATGTCAAACATACGAAACATCCGAAACATGTCAAACACCCGAAACATGTCAAACATATAAAACATCTGAATTATGTCAAACACCCGAAACATGTCAAATATATGAAACATCCGAAACATGTCAAACTTTTAAAACATGTCAAACATACGAAAAATCCGAAACAAGTCTAACACCCGAAATATGTCAAACATACGAAACATCCGAAACATGTCAAACATACGAAACATCCGAAACATGTCAAACTCCCGAAACATGTCAAACATACGAAACATCCGAAACATGTCAAACATACGAAACACCCCAAACATGTCAAACATACGAAACATCCGAAATATGTCAAACAACCTAATCATGTCAAACATCCGAAACATCCGAAACATGTCAAACATAGAAAACATCTGAAACATGTCAAACACCCGAAACATATCAAACATACGAAACATTCGAAACATAACAAACACCCGAAACATGTCAAACATACGAAACATCCGAAACATGTCAAACACCCAAAACATGTCAAACACCCAAAACATGTCAAACATACGAAACATCCGAAACATGTCAAACATACAAAACATCTGAAACATGTCAAACACCCGAAACATGTCAAACATACGAAACATCCGAAACATGTCAAACACCCGAAATATGTCAAACATACGAAACATCCGAAACATGTCAAACATACGAAACATACGAAACATGTCAAACATACAAAACATCTGAACATGTCAAACACCCGAAACATTTCAAACATACGAAACATCCGAAACATGTGAAACACCCAAAACATGTCAAACATACGAAACATCCGAAACATGTTAAACACCCAAAACTTGTCAAACATACGAAACATCCAAAACATGTCAAACATACGAAACATCTGAAACATGTAAAACACCCAAAACATGTCAAACACCCGAAAATGGTCAAACATACGAAACATGTCAAACATACGATACATGTCAAACATACCAAACATCTGAAACATGTCAAACACCCGAAACATGTCAAACATACGAAACATCTAAAACATGTCAAACACCCGAAACATGTTAAACATACGAAACATCTGAAACATGTCAAACACCAGAAACATGTCAAACATACAAAACATCCGAAACATGTCAAACATACTAAACATGTCAAACACCTAAAACATGTCAACATACGAAACATCCGAAACATGTCAAACACCCGAAACATTTTAAACAAACGAAACATTCAAAACATGTAAAAAACCCGAAACATGTCAAACATACGAAACATCCGAAACATGTCAAACACCTGAAACATGTCAAACATACGAAACATCTGAAACATGTCAAACACCCGAAACATGTCAAACATACGAAACATCCGAAACATGTTAAACACTTAAAACATGTCAAACATACGAAACATCCGAAACAAGTCAAACACCCAAAACATGTCAAATATAAGAAACATGTCAAACATACGAAACATCCGAAACATGTCAAACACTCGAAATATGTCAAACATACGAAACATCCGAAACATGTCAAACATACGAAACATCCGAAACATGTCAAACATACTAAACATCTGAAACATGTCAAACACCCGAAACATGTCAAACATACGAAACATCTGAAACATGTCAAACACCCGAAACATGTCAAACATACGAAACATCTAAAACATAACAAACACCCGAAACATGTCAAACATACGAAACATGTCAAACATACGAAACATACGAAACATGTCAAACACCCGAAACATGTCAAACATACGAATCATCCGAAACATGTCAAACACCCGAAACATGTCAAACATACGAAACATCCGAAACATGTCAAACACCTGAAACATGTCGAACATACGAAACATCCCAAACATGTCAAACACCGGAAACATGTAGAACATACGAAACATCCGAAACATGTAAAACACTTAAAACATGTAAAACATACGAAACATCCGAAACAAGTCAAACACCCAAAACATGTCAAACAGAAGAAACATGTCAAACATACGAAACACCCCAAACATGTCAAACATACGAAACATCCGAAATATGTCAAACAACCTAAACATGTCAAACATACGAAACATCCGAAACATGTCAAACATACAAAACATCTGAAACATGTCAAACACCCGAAACATGTCAAACACCCGAAACATGTCAAACATACGAAACATCCGAAACATGTCAAAAAACCCGAAACATGTCAAACATACAAAACAACCCAAACATGTCGAACATACGAAACATCAAAAACTTGTCAAACACTTAAAACATGTCAAACATACAAAACATCCGAAACAAGTCAAACACCCGAAAACATGTCAAACACCCACAACATGTCAAACACCCAAAACATGTCAAACATACAAAACATCTGAAACATGTCAAACACCCGAAACATGTCAAACATACGAAACATCCGAAACATGTCAAACACCCGAAACATGTCAAACATACGAAACATCCGAAACATGTCAAACACCCAAAACATGTCAAACATACGAAACATCCGAAACATGTCAAACACCCGAAAAATGTCAAACATACGAAACATCCAAAACATGTCAAACACCCGAAACATGTCAAACATACAAAACATCCAAAACATGTCAAACACCCGAAACACCCGAAACATGTCAAAGACCTGAAACATGTCAAACATACGAAACATCCCAAACATGTCAAACACCGGAAACATGTCAAACATACGAAACATCTTAAACATGTCAAACACCAGAAACATGTCAAACATACGAAACATGTCAAACATACGAAACATCCGAAACATGTTAAACACCCGAAACATGTCAAACATACGAATCATCCGAAACATGTAAACACCCGAAACATGTCAAACATACGAAACATCTGAAACATGTCAAACACCAGAAACATGTCAAACATACGAAACATCCGAAACAAGTCAAACATACTAAACATGTCAAACACCTAAAACATGTCAAACATACGAAACATCCGAAACATGTCAAACACCCGAAACATGTCAAACATACGAAACATCTGAAACATGTCAAACACCAGAAACATGTCAAACATACAAAACATCCGAAACATGTCAAACATACTAAACATGTCAAACACCTAAAACATGTCAAACATACGAAACATCCGAAACATGTCAAACACCCGAAACATTTTAAACATACAAAACATTCAAAACATGTCAAACACCCGAAACATGTCAAACATACGAATCATCCAAAACATGTCAAACACCCGAAACATGTCAAACATACGAAACATCCGAAACATGTCAAACACCTGAAACATGTCAAACATACGAAACATCCCAAACATGTCAAACACCGGAAACATGTCAAACATACGAAACATGTCAAACATACGAAACATACAAAACATGTCAAACACCCAAAACATGTCAAACATACGAAACATGTCAAACACCCGAAACATGTCAAACATACGAGACATCCGAAACATGTCAAACATACAAAATTTCTGAAACATGTCAAACACCCGAAACATGTCAAACATATAAAATATCTGAATTATGTCAAACACCCGAAACATGTCAAACATATGAAACATCCGAAACATGTCAAACTTTTAAAACATGTCAAACATACGAAAAATCCGAAACAAGTCTAACACCCGAAATATGTCAAACATATGAAACATCCGAAACATGTCAAACATACGAAACATCCGAAACATGTCAAACTCCCGAAACATGTCAAACATACGAAACATCCGAAACATGTCAAACATACGAAACACCCCAAACATGTCAAACATACGAAACATCCGAAATATGTCAAACAACCTAATCATGTCAAACATCCGAAACATCCGAAACATGTCAAACATAGAAAACATCTGAAACATGTCAAACACCCGAAACATATCAAACATACGAAACATTCGAAACATAACAAACACCCGAAACATGTCAAACATACGAAACATCCGAAACATGTCAAACACCCAAAACATGTCAAACATACGAAACATTCGAAACATGTCAAACACCTCAAACATGTCAAACATACGAAACACGTCAAACACCGAAAACAAGTCAAACATACGAAAAATCCGAAACATGTCAAACAGCCGAAACATGTCAAACACCCGAAACATGTCAAACATACGAAACACCCTAAACATGTCAAACATACGAAACATTCAAAACATGTCAAACACCCGAAACATGTCAAACATACGAAACATCCCAAACATGTCAAACAAACGAAACATGTCAAACATACGAAACATCCGAAACATGTCAAACACTTAAAGCATGTCAAACATACGAAACATCCGAAACAAGTCAAACACCCAAAACATGTCAAACAGAAGAAACATGTCAAACATACGAAACACCCCAAACATGTCAAACATACGAAACAATTGAAATATGTCAAACAACCTAAACATGTCAAACATACGAAACATCCGAAACATGTTAAACATACAAAACATCTAAAACATGTCAAACACCCGAAACAAGTCAAACATACGAAAAATCCGAAACATGTCAAACACCTGAAAAATGTCAAACACCCGAAACATGTCAAACATACGAAACAACCCAAACATGTCAAACATACGAAACATCAAAAACTTGTCAAACACTTAAAACATGTCAAACATACAAAACATCCGAAACAAGTCAAACACCCAAAACATGTCAAACAGCCAAAACATGTCAAACACCCAAAACATGTCAAACATACAAAACATCTGAAACATGTCAAACACCCGAAACATATTAAACATACGAAACATCCGAAACATGTCAAACACCCCAAAAATTTCAAACACCCGAAACATTTCAAACATACGAAACATCCGAAACATGTCAAACATACGAAACATCCAAAACATGTAAAACACTCGAAACATGTCAAAAATACGAAACATCCGAAATATGTCAAACAACCTAATCATGTCAAACATACGAAACATCCGAAACATGTTAAACATACAAAACATCTAAAACATGTCAAACACCCGAAACAAGTCAAACATACGAAAAATCCGAAACATGTCAAACACCTGAAAAATGTCAAACACCCGAAACATGTCAAACATACGAAACAACCCAAACATGTCAAACATACGAAACATCAAAAACTTGTCAAACACTTAAAACATGTCAAACATACAAAACATCCGAAACAAGTCAAACACCCAAAACATGTCAAACAGCCAAAACATGTCAAACACCCAAAACATGTCAAACATACAAAACATCGGAAACATGTCAAACACCCGAAACATATTAAACATACGAAACATCCGAAACATGTCAAACACCCCAAAAATTTCAAACACCCGAAACATTTCAAACATACGAAACATCCGAAACATGTCAAACATACGAAACATCCAAAACATGTAAAACACTCGAAACATGACAAAAATACGAAACATCCGAAATATGTCAAAAAACCTAATCATGTCAAACATACGAAACATCCGAAACATGTCAAACATAGAAAACATCTGAAACATGTCAAACACCCGAAACATATTAAACATACGAAACATCCGTAACATGTCAAACACCCAAAAAATGTCAAACATACGAAACATGTCAAACATACGAAACATCCGAAACATGTCAAACACCCGAAACATGTCAAACATACGAAACATCCGAAACATGTCAAACACCCAAAACATGTCAAACATACGAAACATCCGAAACATGTCAAACACCCGAAAAATGTCAAACATACGAAACATCCAAAACATGTCAAACACCCGAAACATGTCAAACATACAAAACATCCAAAACATGTCAAACACCCGAAACACCCGAAACATGTCAAAGACCTGAAACATGTCAAACATACGAAACATCCCAAACATGTCAAACACCGGAAACATGTCAAACATACGAAACATCTTAAACATGTCAAACACCAGAAACATGTCAAACATACGAAACATGTCAAACATACGAAACATCCGAAACATGTTAAACACCCGAAACATGTCAAACATACGAATCATCCGAAACATGTAAACACCCGAAACATGTCAAACATACGAAACATCTGAAACATGTCAAACACCAGAAACATGTCAAACATACGAAACATCCGAAACAAGTCAAACATACTAAACATGTCAAACACCTAAAACATGTCAAACATACGAAACATCCGAAACATGTCAAACACCCGAAACATGTCAAACATACGAAACATCTGAAACATGTCAAACACCAGAAACATGTCAAACATACAAAACATCCGAAACATGTCAAACATACTAAACATGTCAAACACCTAAAACATGTCAAACATACGAAACATCCGAAACATGTCAAACACCCGAAACATTTTAAACATACAAAACATTCAAAACATGTCAAACACCCGAAACATGTCAAACATACGAATCATCCAAAACATGTCAAACACCCGAAACATGTCAAACATACGAAACATCCGAAACATGTCAAACACCTGAAACATGTCAAACATACGAAACATCCCAAACATGTCAAACACCGGAAACATGTCAAACATACGAAACATGTCAAACATACGAAACATACAAAACATGTCAAACACCCAAAACATGTCAAACATACGAAACATGTCAAACACCCGAAACATGTCAAACATACGAGACATCCGAAACATGTCAAACATACAAAATTTCTGAAACATGTCAAACACCCGAAACATGTCAAACATATAAAATATCTGAATTATGTCAAACACCCGAAACATGTCAAACATATGAAACATCCGAAACATGTCAAACTTTTAAAACATGTCAAACATACGAAAAATCCGAAACAAGTCTAACACCCGAAATATGTCAAACATATGAAACATCCGAAACATGTCAAACATACGAAACATCCGAAACATGTCAAACTCCCGAAACATGTCAAACATACGAAACATCCGAAACATGTCAAACATACGAAACACCCCAAACATGTCAAACATACGAAACATCCGAAATATGTCAAACAACCTAATCATGTCAAACATCCGAAACATCCGAAACATGTCAAACATAGAAAACATCTGAAACATGTCAAACACCCGAAACATATCAAACATACGAAACATTCGAAACATAACAAACACCCGAAACATGTCAAACATACGAAACATCCGAAACATGTCAAACACCCAAAACATGTCAAACATACGAAACATTCGAAACATGTCAAACACCTCAAACATGTCAAACATACGAAACACGTCAAACACCGAAAACAAGTCAAACATACGAAAAATCCGAAACATGTCAAACAGCCGAAACATGTCAAACACCCGAAACATGTCAAACATACGAAACACCCTAAACATGTCAAACATACGAAACATTCAAAACATGTCAAACACCCGAAACATGTCAAACATACGAAACATCCCAAACATGTCAAACAAACGAAACATGTCAAACATACGAAACATCCGAAACATGTCAAACACTTAAAGCATGTCAAACATACGAAACATCCGAAACAAGTCAAACACCCAAAACATGTCAAACAGAAGAAACATGTCAAACATACGAAACACCCCAAACATGTCAAACATACGAAACAATTGAAATATGTCAAACAACCTAAACATGTCAAACATACGAAACATCCGAAACATGTTAAACATACAAAACATCTAAAACATGTCAAACACCCGAAACAAGTCAAACATACGAAAAATCCGAAACATGTCAAACACCTGAAAAATGTCAAACACCCGAAACATGTCAAACATACGAAACAACCCAAACATGTCAAACATACGAAACATCAAAAACTTGTCAAACACTTAAAACATGTCAAACATACAAAACATCCGAAACAAGTCAAACACCCAAAACATGTCAAACAGCCAAAACATGTCAAACACCCAAAACATGTCAAACATACAAAACATCTGAAACATGTCAAACACCCGAAACATATTAAACATACGAAACATCCGAAACATGTCAAACACCCCAAAAATTTCAAACACCCGAAACATTTCAAACATACGAAACATCCGAAACATGTCAAACATACGAAACATCCAAAACATGTAAAACACTCGAAACATGTCAAAAATACGAAACATCCGAAATATGTCAAACAACCTAATCATGTCAAACATACGAAACATCCGAAACATGTTAAACATACAAAACATCTAAAACATGTCAAACACCCGAAACAAGTCAAACATACGAAAAATCCGAAACATGTCAAACACCTGAAAAATGTCAAACACCCGAAACATGTCAAACATACGAAACAACCCAAACATGTCAAACATACGAAACATCAAAAACTTGTCAAACACTTAAAACATGTCAAACATACAAAACATCCGAAACAAGTCAAACACCCAAAACATGTCAAACAGCCAAAACATGTCAAACACCCAAAACATGTCAAACATACAAAACATCGGAAACATGTCAAACACCCGAAACATATTAAACATACGAAACATCCGAAACATGTCAAACACCCCAAAAATTTCAAACACCCGAAACATTTCAAACATACGAAACATCCGAAACATGTCAAACATACGAAACATCCAAAACATGTAAAACACTCGAAACATGACAAAAATACGAAACATCCGAAATATGTCAAAAAACCTAATCATGTCAAACATACGAAACATCCGAAACATGTCAAACATAGAAAACATCTGAAACATGTCAAACACCCGAAACATATTAAACATACGAAACATCCGTAACATGTCAAACACCCAAAAAATGTCAAACATACGAAACATCTGAAACATGTCAAACACCCGAAACATGTCAAACATACGAAACATTCGAAACATGTCAAACACCCGAAACATGTCAAACATACAAAATTTCTGAAACATGTCAAACACCCGAAACATGTCAAACATACGAAACATCCGAAACATGTCAAACACCCGAAACATGTCAAACATACAAAACATCTGAATTATGTCAAACACCCGAAACATGTCAAACATATGAAACATCCGAAACATGTTAAACTTTTAAAACATGTCAAACATACGAAAAATCCGAAACAAGTCTAACACCCGAAATATGTCAAACATACGAAACATCCGAAACATGTCAAACATAAGAAACATCCGAAACATGTCAAACTCCCGAAACATGTCAAACATACGAAACATCCGAAACATGTCAAACATACGAAACACCCCAAACATGTCAAACATACGAAACATCCGAAATATGTCAAACAAACTTATCATGTCAAATATACGAAACATCCGAAACATGTCAAACATAGAAAACATCTGAAACATGTCAAACACCCGAAACATATCAAACATACGAAACATCCGTAACATGTCAAACACCCAAAAAATGTCAAACATACGAAACATCTGAAACATGTCAAACACCCGAAACATGTCAAACATACGAAACATTCGAAACATAACAAACACCCGAAACATGTCAAACATACGAAACATCCGAAACATGTCAAACACCCAAAACATGTCAAACATACGAAACATTCGAAACATGTCAAACACCTCAAACATGTCAAACACACGAAACACGTCAAACACCCAAAACAAGTCAAACATACGAAAAATCCGAAACATGTCAAACACCCGAAACATGTCAAACACCCGAAACATGTCAAACATACGAAACACCCTAAACATGTCAAACATACGAAACATTCAAAACATGTCAAACACCCGAAACATGTCAAACATACGAAACATCCCAAACATGTCAAACAAACGAAACATGTTAAACATACGAAACATCCGAAACATGTCAAACACTTAAAACATGTCAAACATACGAAACATCCGAAACAAGTCAAACACCCAAAACATGTCAAACAGAAGAAACATGTCAAACATACAAAACATCTGAAACATGTCAAACACCCGAAACATGTCAAACACACGAAACATGTCAAACATACGAAACATCTGAAACATGTCAAACAGCCGAAACATGTCAAACATACGAAACATCTGAAACATGTCAAACACCCGAAACATGTCAAACATAAAAAACTTCTGAAACATGTCAAACAACAGAAACATGTCAAACATACGAAACATCCGAAACATGTCAAACATACGAAACATCCAAAACATGTAAAACACTCGAAACATGTCAAAAATACGAAACATCCGAAATATGTCAAACAACCTAATCATGTCAAACATACGAAACATCCGAAACATGTCAAACATAGAAAACATCTGAAACATGTCAAACACCCGAAACATATTAAACATACGAAACATCCGTAACATGTCAAACACCCAAAAAATGTCAAACATACGAAACATCTGAAACATGTCAAACACCCGAAACATGTCAAACATACGAAACATTCGAAACATGTCAAACACCCGAAACATGTCAAACATACAAAATTTCTGAAACATGTCAAACACCCGAAACATGTCAAACATACGAAACATCCGAAACATGTCAAACACCCGAAACATGTCAAACATACAAAACATCTGAATTATGTCAAACACCCGAAACATGTCAAACATATGAAACATCCGAAACATGTTAAACTTTTAAAACATGTCAAACATACGAAAAATCCGAAACAAGTCTAACACCCGAAATATGTCAAACATACGAAACATCCGAAACATGTCAAACATAAGAAACATCCGAAACATGTCAAACTCCCGAAACATGTCAAACATACGAAACATCCGAAACATGTCAAACATACGAAACACCCCAAACATGTCAAACATACGAAACATCCGAAATATGTCAAACAAACTTATCATGTCAAATATACGAAACATCCGAAACATGTCAAACATAGAAAACATCTGAAACATGTCAAACACCCGAAACATATCAAACATACGAAACATCCGTAACATGTCAAACACCCAAAAAATGTCAAACATACGAAACATCTGAAACATGTCAAACACCCGAAACATGTCAAACATACGAAACATTCGAAACATAACAAACACCCGAAACATGTCAAACATACGAAACATCCGAAACATGTCAAACACCCAAAAAATGTCAACCATACGAAACATTCGAAACATGTCAAACACCTCAAACATGTCAAACACACGAAACACGTCAAACACCCAAAACAAGTCAAACATACGAAAAATCCGAAACATGTCAAACACCCAAAACATGTCAAACACCCGAAACATGTCAAACATACGAAACACCCTAAACATGTCAAACATACGAAACATTCAAAACATGTCAAACACCCGAAACATGTCAAACATACGAAACATCCCAAACATGTCAAACAAACGAAACATGTTAAACATACGAAACATCCGAAACATGTCAAACACTTAAAACATGTCAAACATACGAAACATCCGAAACAAGTCAAACACCCAAAACATGTCAAACAGAAGAAACATGTCAAACATACAAAACATCTGAAACATGTCAAACACCCGAAACATATCAAACATACGAAACATCCGAAACATGTCAAACATACGAAACATCCGAAACATGTAAAACACTCGAAACATGTCAAACATACGAAACATCCGAAATATGTCAAACACCCCAAAAATTTCAAACACCCGAAACATTTCAAACATACGAAACATCCGAAACATGTCAAACATACGAAACATCCGAAACATGTAAAACACTCGAAACATGTCAAACATACGAAACATCCGAAATATGTCAAACAACCTAATCATGTCAAACATACGAAACATCCGAAACATGTCAAACATAGAAAACATCTGAAACATGTCAAACACCCGAAACATATCAAACATACGAAACATCCGTAACATGTCAAACACCCAAAAAATGTCAAATATACGAAACATGTCAAACATACGAAACACCCTAAACATGTTAAACATACGAAACATTCAAAACATGTCAAACATACGAAACATCCGAAACATGTCAAACACCTGAAACATGTCAAACATACGAAACATCCCAAACATGTCAAACACCGGAAACATGTCAAACATACGAAACATGTCAAACATACGAAACATACGAAACATGTCAAACACCCGAAACATGTCAAACATACGAAACATGTCAAACACCCGAAACATGTCAAACATACGAGACATCCGAAACATGTCAAACATACAAAATTTCTGAAACATGTCAAACACCCGAAACATGTCAAACATACGAAACATCCGAAACATGTCAAACACCCGAAACATGTCAAACATACAAAACATCTGATATATGTCAAACACCCGAAACATGTCAAACATATGAAACATCCGAAACATGTCAAACTTTTAAAACATGTCAAACATACGAAAAATCCGAAACAAGTCTAACACCCGAAATATGTCAAACATACGAAACATCCGAAACATGTCAAACATACGAAACATCCGAAACATGTCAAACTCCCGAAACATGTCAAACATACGAAACATCCGAAACATGTCAAACATACGAAACACCCCAAACATGTCAAACATACGAAACATCCGAAATATGTCAAATAACCTAATCTTGTCAAACATACGAAACATCCGAAACATGTCAAACATAGAAAACATCTGAAACATGTCAAACACCCGAAACATATCAAACATACGAAACATCCGTAACATGTCAAACACCCAAAAAATGTCAAACATACGAAACATCTGAAACATGTCAAACACCCGAAACATGTCAAACATACGAAACATTCGAAACATGTCAAACACCCGAAACATGTTAAACATACAAAATTTCTGAAACATGTCAAACACCCGAAACATGTCAAACATACGAAACATCCGAAACATGTCAAAATCCCGAAACATGTCAAACATACAAAACATCTGAATTATGTCAAACACCCGAAACATGTCAAACATATGAAACATCCGAAACATGTCAAACTTTTAAAACATGTCAAACATACGAAAAATCCGAAACAAGTCTAACACCCGAAATATGTCAAACATACGAAACATCCGAAACATGTCAAACATACGAAACATCCGAAACATGTCAAACTCCCGAAACATGTCAAACATACGAAACATCCGAAACATGTCAAACATACGAAACACCCCAAACATGTCAAACATACGAAATATCCGAAATATGTCAAACAACCTAATCATGTCAAACATACGAAACATCCGAAACATGTCAAACATAGAAAACATCTGAAACATGTCAAACACCCGAAACATATCAAACATACGAACATCCGTAACATGTCAAACACCCAAAAAATGTCAAACATACGAAACATCTGAAACATGTCAAACAGCCGAAACATGTCAAACATACGAAACATTCAAAACATAACAAACACCCGAAACATGTCAAACATACGAAACATCCGAAACATGTCAAACACCCAAAACATGTCAAACATACGAAACATTCGAAACATGTCAAACACCTCAAACATGTCAAACATACGAAACACGTCAAACACCCAAAACAAGTCAAACATACGAAAAATCTGAAACATTTCAAACACCCGAAACATGTCAAACACCCGAAACATGTCAAACATACGAAACACCCTAAACATGTCAAACATACGAAACATTCAAAACATGTCAAACACCCGAAACATGTCAAACATACGAAACATCCCAAACATGTCAAACAAACGAAACATGTCAAACATACGAAACATCCGAAACATGTCAAACACTTAAAACATGTCAAACATACGAAACATCCAAAACAAGTCAAACACCCAAAACATGTCAAACAGAAGAAACATGTCAAACATACGAAACACCCCAAACATGTCAAACATACGAAACATCCTAAATATGTAAAACATACAAAACATCTGAAACATGTCAAACACCCGAAACATGTCAAACATACGAAACATCCGAAACATGTCAAACACCCAAAAAATGTCAAACATACGAAAAATCCGAAACATGTCAAACACCCGAAACATGTCAAACACCCGAAACATGTCAAACATACGAAACATCCGAAACATGTCAAAAAACCCGAAACATGTCAAACATACAAAACAACCCAAACATGTCAAACATACGAAACATCAAAAACTTGTCAAACACTTAAAACATGTCAAACATACAAAACATCCGAAACAAGTCAAACACCCAAAACATGTCAAACACCCAAAACATGTCAAACACCCAAAACATGTCAAACATACAAAACATCTGAAACATGTCAAACATACAAAACATCTGAAACATGTCAAACACCCGAAACATGTCAAACATACGAAACATCCGAAACATGTCAAACACCCGAAACATGTCAAACATACAAAACATCCGAAACATGTCAAACACCTGAAACATGTCAAACATACGAAACATCCCAAACATGTCAAACACCGGAAACATGTCAAACATACGAAACATCTGAAACATGTCAAACATAGAAAACATCTGAAACATGTCAAACACCCGAAACATATCAAACATACGAAACATCCGTAACATGTCAAACACCCAAAAAATGTCAAACATACGAAACATCTGAAACATGTCAAACACCCAAAACATGTCAAACATACGAAACATTCGAAACATAACAAACACCCGAAACATGTCAAACATACGAAACATCCGAAACATGTCAAACACCCAAAACATGTCAAACATACGAACTATTCGAAACATGTCAAACACCTCAAACATGTCAAACATACAAACACGTCAAACACCCAAAACAAGTCAAACATACGAAAAATCCGAAACATGTCAAACACCCGAAACATGTCAAACACCCGAAACATGTCAAACATACGAAACACCCTAAACATGTCAAACATACGAAACATTCAAAACATGTCAAACACCCGAAACATGTCAAACATACGAAACATCCCAAACATGTCAAACAAACGAAACATGTCAAACATACGAAACATCCGAAATATGTCAAACACTTAAAACATGTCAAACATACGAAACATCCGAAACATGTCCAACACCAAAAACATGTCAAACAGAAGAAACATGTCAAACATACGAAACACCCCAAACATGTCAAACATACGAAACATCCGAAATATGTCAAACAACCTAAACATGTCAAACCTACGAAACATCCGAAACATGTTAAACATACAAAACATCTGAAACATGTCAAACACCCGAAACATGTCAAACATACGAAACATCCGAAACATGTCAAACACCCAAAAAATGTCAAACATACGAAAATTCCGAAACATGTCAAACACCCGAAACATGTCAAACACCCGAAACATGTAAAACATACGAAACATCCAAAACATGTCAAAAAACCCGAAACATGTCAAACATACAAAACAACCCAAACATGTCAAACATACTAAACATCAAAAACTTGTCAAACACTTAAAACATGTCAAACATACAAAACATCCGAAACAAGTCAAACACCCAAAACATGTCAAACACCCAAAACATGTCAAACACCCAAAACATGTCAAACATACAAAACATCTGAAACATGTCAAACACCCGAAACATGTCAAACATACGAAACATCCGAAACATGTCAAACACCCGAAACATGTCAAACATACGAAACATCCGAAACATGTCAAACACCTGAAACATGTCAAACATACGAAACATCCCAAACATGTCAAACACCGGAAACATGTCAAACATACGAAACATCTGAAACATGTCAAACACCAGAAACATGTGAAACATACGAAACATGTCAAACATACGAAACATCCGAAACATGTCAAACACCCGAAACATGTCAAACATACGAATCATCCGAAACATGTAAACACCCGAAACATGTCAAACATACGAAACATCTGAAACATGTCAAACACCAGAAACATGTCAAACATACGAAACATCCGAAACATGTCAAACATACTAAACATGTCAAACACCTAAAACATGTCAAACATACGAAACATCCGAAACATGTCAAACACCCGAAACATATCAAACATACGAAACATCTGAAACATGTCAAACACCAGAAACATGTCAAACATACAAAACATCCGAAACATGTCAAACATACTAAACATGTCAAACACCTAAAACATGTCAAACATACGAAACATCCGAAACATGTCAAACACCCGAAACATTTTAAACATACAAAACATTCAAAACATGTCAAACACCCGAAACATGTCAAACATACGAATCATCCGAAACATGTCAAACACCCGAAACATGTCAAACATACGAAACATCCGAAACATGTCAAACACCTGAAACATGTCAAACATACGAAACATCCCAAACATGTCAAACACCGGAAACATGTAGAACATACGAAACATCCGAAACATGTAAAACACTTAAAACATGTCAAACATACGAAACATCCGAAACAAGTCAAACACCCAAAACATGTCAAACAGAAGAAACATGTCAAACATACAAAACACCCAAAACATGTCAAACATACGAAACATCCGAAATATGTCAAACAACCTAAACATGTCAAACATACGAAACATCCGAAACATGTCAAACATACAAAACATCTGAAACATGTCAAACACCCGAAACATGTCAAACATACTAAAAAACATCGGAAACATGTCAAACACCCAAAAAATGTCAAACATACGAAAAATCCGAAACATGTCAAACACCCGAAACATGTCAAACACCCGAAACATGTTAAACATACGAAACATCCGAAACATGTCAAAAAACCCGAAACATGTCAAACATACAAAACAACCCAAACATGTCAAACATACGAAACATCAAAAACTTGTCAAACACTTAAAATATGTCAAACATACAAAACATCCGAAACAAGTCAAACACCCAAAACATGTCAAACACCCAAAACATGTCAAACACCCAAAACATGTCAAACATACAAAACATCTGAAACATGTCAAACACCCGAAACATGTCAAACATACGAAACATCCGAAACATGTCAAACACCCGAAACATGTCAAACATACGAAACATCCGAAACATGTCAAACACCTGAAACATGTCAAACATACGAAACATCCCAAACATGTCAAACACCGGAAACATGTCAAACATACGAAACATCTTAAACATGTCAAACACCAGAAACATGTCAAACATACGAAACATGTCAAACTTACGAAACATCCGAAACATGTCAAACACCCGAAACATGTCAAACATACGAATCATCCGAAACATGTAAACACCCGAAACATGTCAAACATACGAAACATCTGAAACATGTCAAACACCAGAAACATGTCAAACATAAAGAAACATCCGAAACATGTCAAACATACTAAACATGTCAAACACCTAAAACATGTCAAACATACGAAACATCCGAAACATGTCAAACACCCGAAACATGTCAAACATACGAAACATCTGAAACATGTCAAACACCAGAAACATGTCAAACATACAAAACATCCGAAACATGTCAAACATACTAAACATGTCAAACACCTAAAACATGTCAAACATACGAAACATCCGAAACATGTCAAACACCCGAAACATTTTAAACATACAAAACATTCAAAACATGTCAAACACCCGAAACATGTCAAACATACGAATCATCCGAAACATGTCAAACACCCGAAACATGTCAAACATACGAAACAACCGAAACATGTCAAACACCTGAAACATGTCAAACATACGAAACATCCCAAACATGTCAAACACCGGAAACATGTCAAACATACGAAACATGTCAAACATACGAAACATGTCAAACACCCGAAACATGTCAAACATACGAAACATGTCAAACACCCGAAACATGTCAAACATACGAGACATCCGAAACATGTCAAACATACAAAATTTCTGAAACATGTCAAACACCCGAAACATGTCAAACACCCGAAACATGTCAAACATACAAAACATCTGAATTATGTCAAACACCCGAAACATGTCAAACATATGAAACATCCGAAACATGTCAAACTTTTAAAACATGTCAAACATACGAAAAATCCGAAACAAGTCAAACACCCAAAACATGTCAAACAGAAGAAACATGTCAAACATACGAAACACCCCAAACATGTCAAACATACGAAACATCCGAAATATGTCAAACAACCTAAACATGTCAAACATACGAAACATCCGAAACATGTTAAACATACAAAACATCTGAAACATGTCAAACACACGAAACAAGTCAAACATACGAAAAATCCGAAACATGTCAAACACCTGAAAAATGTCAAACACCCGAAACATGTCAAACATACGAAACATCCGAAACATGTCAAAAAACCCGAAACATGTTAAACATACAAAACAACCCAAACATGTCAAACATACGAAACATCAAAAACTTGTCAAACACTTAAAACATGTCAAACATACAAAACATCCGAAACAAGTCAAACACCCAAAACATGTCAAACAGCCAAAACATGTCAAACACCCAAAACATGTCAAACATACAAAACATCTGAAACATGTCAAACACCCGAAACATATCAAACATACGAAACATCCGAAACATGTCAAACACCCCAAAAATTTCAAACACCCGAAACATTTCAAACATACGAAACATCCGAAACATGTCAAACATACGAAACATCCGAAACATGTAAAAAACTCGAAACATGTCAAACATACGAAACATCCGAAATATGTCAAACAACCTAATCATGTAAAACATACGAAACATCCGAAACATGTCAAACATAGAAAACATCTGAAACATGTCAAACACTTAAAACATGTCAAACATACAAAACATCCGAAACAAGTCAAACACCCAAAACATGTCAAACAGAAGAAACATGTCAAACATACAAAACATCTGAAACATGTCAAACACCCGAAACATATCAAACATACGAAACATCCGAAACATGTCAAACAAACGAAACATCCGAAACATGTAAAACACTCAAAACATGTAAACATACGAAACATCCGAAATATGTCAAACACCCCAAAAATTTCTAACACCCGAAACATTTTAAACATACGAAACATCCGAAACATGTCAAACATACGAAACATCCGAAACATGTAAAACACTCGAAACATGTCAAACATACGAAACATCCGAAATATGTCAAACAACCTAATCATGTCAAACATACGAAACATCCGAAACATGTCAAACATAGAAAACATCTGAAACATGTCAAACACCCGAAACATATCAAACATACGAAACATCCGTAACATGTCAAACACCCAAAAAATGTCAAACATACGAAACATCTGAAACATGTCAAACACCCGAAACATGTCAAACATACGAAACATCTGAAACATGTCAAACACCCGAAACATATCAAACATACGAAACATCCGAAACATGTCAAGCATACGAAACATCCGAAACATGTAAAACACTCGAAACATGTTAAACATACGAAACATCCGAAATATGTCAAACATCCGAAACACGTTAAACACCTGAAACATGTCAAACATACAAAACATCTGAAACATGTCAAACACCCGAAACATGTCAAACATACGAAACATCCAAAAGATGTCAAACACCCGAAACATGTCAAACACCCAAAACATGTCAAACATACGAAACATACGAAAACTGTCAAACACGCAAAACATGTCAAACACCCGAAACATGTCAAACATACGAAACATCCGAAACATGTTAAACACCTGAAACATGTCAAACATACGAAACATACAAAACACCTTAAACACCCGAAACATGTCAAACATACGAAACATTCGAAACATGTAAAACACCCGAAACATGTCAAACATACGAAACATCTTAAACATGTCAAACACCCGAAACATGTCAAACATACGAAACACCCGAAACATGTCAAACATACGAAACATCTAAAACCTGTCAAACTCCCGAAACATGTCAAACATACGAAACATCCGAAAGATGTCAAACACCCGAAACATGTCAAACACCCGAAATATGTCAAACATACGAAACATCCGAAAAATGTCAAACACCCAAAACATGTCAAACATACGAAAGAACCGAAACATGTCAAACACCCAAAACTAGTCAAACACCCGAAACATGTGAAACATACGAAACATCCGAAACATGTCAAACACCGGAAACCTGTCGAACATACAAAACACCCGAAATATGTCAAACATACGAAACATCCGAAACATGTAAAACACCCAAAACATGTCAAACATACAAAACATCCAAAACATGTCAAACACCACAAACATGTCAAACATACGAAACATCCGAAACATGTCAAACACCCGAAACATGTCAAACACCCGAAACATGTCAAACATACGAAACATTCGAAACATGTCAAACACCTGAAACATTTCAAACATACGAAACATACAAAACATGTCAAACACCCAAAACATGTCAAACACCCGAAATATGTCAAACATACGAAACATCCGAAACATGTCAAACACGCAAAACATGTCAAACACCCGAAACATGTCAAACATACGAAACATCTGAAACATGTCAAACACCTGAAACATGTCAAACATACGAAACATACAAAACACCTTAAACAAACGAAACATGTCCTACATACGAAACTTCCGAAACATGTAAAAAAAAAAAAAACATGTCAAACATACAAAACATCCGAAACATGTCAAACACCCAAAACATGTCAAACATACGAAACATCCGAAACATGTCAAACACCCGAAACATGTCAAACATACAAAACATCTGAAACATGTCAAACACCCGAAACATGTCAAACATACGAAACATCCGAAACATGTCAAACACCCGAAACATGTCAAACATACGAAACATCCGAAACATGTCAAACACCCGAAACATGTTAAACACCCGAAACATGTCAAACACCCGAAACATGTCAAACATACGAAACATCCGAAACATGTAAAACACCCGAAACATGTCAAACACCATAAACATGTCAAACATACGAAACATCCGAAACATATCAAACACTCGAAACATGTCAAACATACAAAACATCTGAAAGATGTCAAACACCCAAAACATGTTAAACATCCGAAACATCTTAAACATGTCAAACACTCGATACATGTCAAACATACGAAATTTCCGAAACATTTCAAACACCCGAAACATGTCAAACATACAAAACATCAGAAACATGTCAAACACCCGAAACATGTCAAACATACGAAACATCCAAAACATCTCAAACACCCGAAACATGTCAAACATTCGAAACATGTCAAACATACGAAACATCCGAAACATGTCGAACACTCGAAACATGTCAAACATACAAAACATCTGAAACATGTCAAACACCCGAAACATGTCAAACACCCGAAACATGTCAAACATACGAAACATCCGAAACATGTCAAACACCCGAAACATGTCAAACATACGAAACATCCGAAACATGTCAAACACCCGAAACATGTCAAACATACAAAACATCTGAAACATGTCAAACACCAGAAACATGTCAAACATACAAAACATCCGAAACATGTCAAACATACTAAACATGTCAAACACCTAAAACATGTCAAACATACGAAACATCCGAAACATGTCAAACACCCGAAACAATTTAAACATACGAAACATTTAAAACATGTCAAACACCCGAAACATGTCAAACATACGAAACATCCGAAACATGTCAAACATACGAAACATCCGAAACATGTCAAACACTTAAAACATGTCAAACATAAGAAACATGTCAAACATACGAAACATCCGAAACATGTCAAACACCCGAAATATGTCAAACATACGAAACATCCGAAACATGTTAAACATACGAAATATCCGAAACATGTCAAACATACAAAACCTCTGAAACCTGTCAAACACCCGAAACATGTCAAACATACGAAACATCCGAAAGATGTGAAACACCCAAAACATGTCAAACATACGAATCATCCGAAACATGTCAAATACCCAAAACTTGTCAAACATACGAAACATCCAAAACATGTCAAACATACGAAACATCTGAAACATGTAAAACACCCAAAACATGTCAAACATACGATACATCCGAAACATGTCAAACACACGAAACATGTCAAACATACGAAACATCTGAAACATGTCAAACACCCGAAACATGTCAAAAATACGAAACATCCGAAACATGTCAAACACCCGAAACATGTCAAACATACGAAACATCTGAAACATAACAAACACCCGAAAAATGTCAAATATACGAAACATGTCAAACATACGAAACATACGAAACATGTCAAACACCCGAAACATGTCAAACATACGAAACATGTCAAACATACGAGACATCCGAAACATGTCAAACATACAAAACATCTGAAACATGTCAAACACCCGAAACATGTCAAACATACGAAACATCCGAAACATGTCAAACACCCGAAACATGTCAAACATACGAAAAATCTAAAACATAACAAACACCCGAAACATGTCAAACATACGAGACATCCGAAACAAGTCAAACATACAAAATTTCTGAAACATGTCAAACACCCGAAACATGTCAAACATACGAAACATCCAAAACATTTCAAACATTCGAAATATGTCAAACATACAAAACATGTCAAACATACGAAACATCCGAAACATGTCAAACATACGAAACATGTCAAACATACGAAACATCCGAAACATGTCAAACATACAAAACATCTGAAACATGTCAAACACCCGAAACATGTCAAACATACGAAACATCCGAAACATGTCAAACACCCGAAATATGTCAAACATACGAAACATCCGAAACATGTCAAACATACGAAACATACGAAACATGTCAAACATACAAAACATCTGAAACATGTCAAACACCCGAAACATGTCAAACATACGAAACATCCGAAACATGTGAAACACCCAAAACATGTCAAACATACGAAACATCCGAAACATGTTAAACACCCAAAACTTGTCAAACATACGAAACATCCAAAACATGTCAAACATACGAAACAACTGAAACATGTAAAACACCCAAAACATGTCAAACACCCGAAAATGGTCAAACATACGAAACATGTCAAACATACGCTACATCCGAAACATGTCAAACACACGAAACATGTCAAACATACCAAACATCTGAAACATGTCAAACACCCGAAACATGTCAAACAAACGAAACATCTAAAACATGTCAAACACCCGAAACATGTCAAACATACGAAACATCTGAAACATGTGAAACACCAGAAACATGTCAAACATACAAAACATCTGAAACATGTCAAACATCCGAAACATGTCAAACACCCGAAACATTTTAAACATACGAAACATTCAAAACATGTAAAAAACCCGAAACATGTCAAACATACGAAACATCCAAAACATGTCAAACACCTGAAACATGTCAAACATACGAAACATCTGAAACATGTAAACGACCGAAACATGTCAAACATACGAAACATCCGAAACATGTTAAACACTTAAAACATGTCAAACATACGAAACATCTGAAACAAGTCAAACACCCGAAACATGTCAAACATAAGAAACATGTCAAACATACGAAACATCCGAAACATGTCAAACACTCGAAATATGTCAAACATACGAAACATCCGAAACATGTCAAACATACGAAACATCCGAAACATGTCAAACATACTAAACATCTGAAACATGTTAAACACCCGAAACATGTCAAACATACGAAACATCCGAAACATGTCAAACACCCGAAACATGTCAAACATACGAAACATCTAAAACATAACAAACACCCGAAACATGTCAAACATACGAAACATGTCAAACATACGAAACATACGAAACATGTCAAACACCCGAAACATGTCAAACATACGAAACATGTCAAACACCCGAAACATGTCAAACATACGAGACATCCGAAACATGTCAAACATACAAAACATCTGAAACATGTCAAACACCCGAAACATGTCAAACATACGAAAAATCTGAAACATAACAAACACCCAAAACATGTCAAACATACGAAACATGTCAAACATACAATACATACGAAACATGTCAAACACCCGAAAAAAGTCAAACATACGAAACATGTTAAACACCCGAAACATGTCAAACATACGAGACATACGAAACATGTCAAACATACAAAATTTCTGAAACATGTCAAACACCCGAAACATGTCAATCATACGAAACATCCAAAACATTTCAAACATTCGAAATATGTCAAACATAAGAAACATGTCAAACATACGAAACATCCGAAACATGTCAAACACTCGAAATATGTCAAACATACGAAACATCCGAAACATGTCAAACATACGAAACATCCGAAACATGTCAAACATACTAAACATCTGAAACATGTCAAACACCCGAAACATGTCAAACATACGAAACATCCGAAACATGTCAAACACCCGAAACATGTCAAACATACGAAACATCTAAAACATAACGAACACCCGAAACATGTCAAACATACGAAACATGTCAAACATACGAAACATACGAAACATGTCAAACACCCGAAACATGTCAAACATACGAAACATGTCAAACACCCGAAACATGTCAAACATACGAGACATCCGAAACATGTCAAACATACAAAACATCTGAAACATGTCAAACACCCGAAACATGTCAAACATACGAAAAATCTGAAACATAACAAACACCCAAAACATGTCAAACATACGAAACATGTCAAACATACAATACATACGAAACATGTCAAACACCCGAAAAAAGTCAAACATACGAAACATGTTAAACACCCGAAACATGTCAAACATACGAGACATACGAAACATGTCAAACATACAAAATTTCTGAAACATGTCAAACACCCGAAACATGTCAATCATACGAAACATCCAAAACATTTCAAACATTCGAAATATGTCAAACATACAAAACATGTCAAACATACGAAACATCCGAAACATGTCAAACATACGAAACATCCGAAACATGTCAAACATACGAAACATCCGAAACATGTCAAACATACAAAACATCTGAAACATGTCAAACACCCGAAACATGTCAAACATACGAAACATCCGAAACATGTCAAACACCCGAAACTTGTCAAACATACGAAACATCCAAAACATGTCAAACAAATGAAACATCTGAAACATGTAAAACACCCAAAACATGTCAAACACTCGAAAATGGTCAAACATACGAAACATGTCAAACATACGAAACATCCGAAACATTTCAAACACCCGAAACATGTCAAACATACGAAACATCTGAAACATGTCAAACACCCGAAACATGTCAAACATACGAAACATCTGAAACATGTCAAACACCAGAAACATGTCAAACATCTCAAACATCCGAAACATGTCAAACATACTAAACATGTCAAACACCTAAAACATGTCAAACATACGAAACATCCGAAACATGTCAAACACCCGAAACATTTTAAACATACGAAACATTTAAAACATGTCAAACACCCGAAACATGTCAAACATACAAAACATCCGAAACATGTGAAACACCCAAAACATGTCAAACATACGAAACATCCGAAACATGTCAAACACCCAAAACTTGTCAAACATACGAAACATCCAAAACATGTCAAACATACGAAACATTTGAAACATGTAAAACACCCAAAACATGTCAAACACCCGAAAATGGTCAAACATACGAAACATGTCAAACATACGAAACATGTCAAACATACGAAACATCCGAAACATGTCAAACATACAAAACATCTGAAACATGTTAAACACCCGAATTATGTCAAACATACGAAACATCTGAAACATGTCAAACACCCGAAATATGTCAAACATACGAAACATCCGAAACATGTCAAACATACGAAACATCCGAAACATGCCAAACATACAAAACATCTGAAACATGTCAAACACCCGAAACATGTCAAACATACGAAACATCCGAAACATGTGAAACACCCAAAACATGTCAAACATACGAAACATCCGAAACATGTCAAACACCCAAAACTTGTCAAACATACGAAACATCCAAAACATGTCAAACATACGAAACATCTGAAACATGTAAAACACCCAAAACATGTCTAACACCCGAAAATGGTCAAACATACGATACATGTCAAAGATACGATACATCCGAAACATGTCAAACACACGAAACATGTCAAACATACGAAACATCTAAAACATGTCAAACACCCGAAACATGTCAAACATACGAAACATCTGAAACATGTCAAACACCCGAAACATGTCAAACATACGAAACATCTGAAACATGTCAAACACCAGAAACATGTCAAACATACGAAACATCTGAAACATGTCAAACACCCGAAACATGTTAAACATACGAAACATCCGAAACATGTCAAACACCTGAAACATGTCAAACATACGAAACATCTGAAACATGTCAAACACCCGAAACATGTTAAACATACGAAACATCCGAAACATGTCAAACACCCGAAACATGTCAAACATACAAAACATCTGAATTATGTCAAACGACCGAAACATGTCAAACATACGAAACATCCGAAACATGTCAAACACACGAAACATGTTAAACATACGAAACATCCGAAACATGTCAAACACCCGAAACATGTTAAACACCCGAAACATGTCAAACATACGAAACATCCGAAACATGTTAAACACCCGAAACATGTCAAACATACAAAACATCTGAAACATGTCAAACACCCGAAACATGTCAAACATACGAAAAATCCGAAATATGTCAAACACTCAAAACATGTCAAACATACAAAACATCTAAAACATGTCAAACACCCGAAACATGTCAAACACCCCAAAAATTTCAAACACCCGAAACATTTCAAACATACGAAACATCCGAAACATGTCAAACATACGAAACATCCGAAACATGTAAAAAACTCGAAACATGTCAAACATACGAAACATCCGAAATATGTCAAACAACCTAATCATGTAAAACATACGAAACATCCGAAACATGTCAAACATAGAAAACATCTGAAACATGTCAAACACTTAAAACATGTCAAACATACAAAACATCCGAAACAAGTCAAACACTCAAAACATGTCAAACAGAAGAAACATGTCAAACATACAAAACATCTGAAACATGTCAAACACCCGAAACATATCAAACATACGAAACATCCGAAACATGTCAAACATACGAAACATCCGAAACATGTAAAACACTCAAAACATGTCAAACATACGAAACATCCGAAATATGTCAAACACTCCAAAAATTTCAAACACCCGAAACATTTCAAACATACGAAACATCCGAAACATGTCAAACATACGAAACATCCGAAACATGTAAAACACTCGAAACATGTCAAACATACGAA
The DNA here is from genome assembly GCA_036873155.1 of Biomphalaria sudanica. Lineage (NCBI taxonomy): Eukaryota > Metazoa > Mollusca > Gastropoda > Planorbidae > Biomphalaria > Biomphalaria sudanica. The sequence goes on along the minus strand of JAZGLO010006655.1, from coordinate 246,790 downwards.
ACATCCGAAATATGTCAAACAACCTAATCATGTCAAACATACGAAACATCCGAAACATGTCAAACATAGAAAACATCTGAAACATGTCAAACACCCGAAACATATCAAACATACGAAACATCCGTAACATGTCAAACACCCAAAAAATGTCAAACATACGAAACATCTGAAACATGTCAAACACCCGAAACATGTCAAACATACGAAACATTCGAAACATGTCAAACACCCGAAACATGTCAAACATACAAAATTTCTGAAACATGTCAAACACCCGAAACATGTGAAACATACGAAACATCCGAAACATGTCAAACACCCGAAACATGTCAAACATACAAAACATCTAAATTATGTCAAACACCCGAAACATGTCAAACATATGAAACATCCGAAACATGTTAAACTTTTAAAACATGTCAAACATACGAAAAATCCGAAACAAGTCTAACAACCGAAATATGTCAAACATACGAAACATCCGAAACATGTCAAACATAAGAAACATCCGAAACATGTCAAACTCCCGAAACATGTCAAACATACGAAACATCCGAAACATGTCAAACATACGAAACACCCCAAACATGTCAAACATACGAAACATCCGAGATATGTCAAACAACCTAATCATGTCAAATATACGAAACATCCGAAACATGTCAAACATAGAAAACATCTGAAACATGTCAAACACCCGAAACATATCAAACATACGAAACATCCGTAACATGTCAAACACCCAAAAAATGTCAAACATACGAAACATCTGAAACATGTCAAACACCCGAAAAATGTCAAACATACGAAACATTCGAAACATAACAAACACCCGAAACATGTCAAACATACGAAACATCCGAAACATGTCAAACACCCAAAACATGTCAAACATACGAAACATTCGAAACATGTCAAACACCTCAAACATGTCAAACATACGAAACACGTCAAACACCCAAAACAAGTCAAACATACGAAAAATCCGAAACATGTCAAACACCCGAAACATGTCAAACACCCGAAACATGTCAAACATACGAAACATCCGAAACATGTCAAACATACGAAACATCCGAAACATGTCAAACATACGAAACATCCGAAACATGTCAAACATACAAAACATCTGAAACATGTCAAACACCCGAAACATGTCAAACATACGAAACATCCGAAACATGTCAAACATAGAAAACATCTGAAACATGTCAAACACCCGAAACATATCAAACATACGAAACATCCGTAACATGTCAAACACCCAAAAAATGTCAAACATACGAAACATCTGAAACATGTCAAACACCCGAAACATGTCAAACATTCGAAACATGTCAAACATACGAAACATCCGAAACATGTCGAACACTCGAAACATGTCAAACATACAAAACATCTGAAACATGTCAAACACCCGAAACATGTCAAACACCCGAAACATGTCAAACATACGAAACATCCGAAACATGTCAAACACCCGAAACATGTCAAACATACGAAACATCCGAAACATGTCAAACACCCGAAACATGTCAAACATACAAAACATCTGAAACATGTCAAACACCAGAAACATGTCAAACATACAAAACATCCGAAACATGTCAAACATACTAAACATGTCAAACACCTAAAACATGTCAAACATACGAAACATCCGAAACATGTCAAACACCCGAAACAATTTAAACATACGAAACATTTAAAACATGTCAAACACCCGAAACATGTCAAACATACGAAACATCCGAAACATGTCAAACATACGAAACATCCGAAACATGTCAAACACTTAAAACATGTCAAACATAAGAAACATGTCAAACATACGAAACATCCGAAACATGTCAAACACCCGAAATATGTCAAACATACGAAACATCCGAAACATGTCAAACATACGAAATATCCGAAACATGTCAAACATACAAAACCTCTGAAACCTGTCAAACACCCGAAACATGTCAAACATACGAAACATCCGAAAGATGTGAAACACCCAAAAAAATGTCAAACATACGAAACATCCGAAACATGTCAAATACCCAAAACTTGTCAAACATACGAAACATCCAAAACATGTCAAACATACGAAACATCTGAAACATGTAAAACACCCAAAACATGTCAAACATACGATACATCCGAAACATGTCAAACACACGAAACATGTCAAACATACGAAACATCTGAAACATGTCAAACACCCGAAACATGTCAAAAATACGAAACATCTGAAACATGTCAAACACCCAAAACATGTCAAACATACGAAACATCTGAAACATGTCAAACACCCGAAACATGTCAAACATACGAAACATCCGAAACATGTCAAACACCCGAAACATGTCAAACATACGAAACATCTGAAACATAACAAACACCCGAAAAATGTCAAATATACGAAACATGTCAAACATACGAAACATACGAAATATGTCAAACACCCGAAACATGTCAAACATACGAAACATGTCAAACATACGAGACATCCGAAACATGTCAAACATACAAAACATCTGAAACATGTCAAACACCCGAAACATGTCAAACATACGAAACATCCGAAACATGTCAAACACCCGAAACATGTCAAACATACGAAAAATCTAAAACATAACAAACACCCGAAACATGTCAAACATACGAGACATCCGAAACAAGTCAAACATACAAAATTTCTGAAACATGTCAAACAGCCGAAACATGTCAAACATACGAAACATCCAAAACATTTCAAACATTCAAAATATGTCAAACATACGAAACATGTCAAACATACGAAACATCTGAAACATGTCAAACATACGAAACATGTCAAACATACGAAACATCCGAAACATGTCAAACATACAAAACATCTGAAACATGTCAAACACCCGAAACATGTCAAACATACGAAACATCCGAAACATGTCAAACACCCGAAATATGTCAAACATACGAAACATCCGAACATGTCAAACATACGAAACATACGAAACATGTCAAACATACAAAACATCTGAAACATGTCAAACACCCGAAACATGTCAAACATACGAAACATCCGAAACATGTGAAACACCCAAAACATGTCAAACATACGAAACATCCGAAACATGTTAAACACCTAAAACTTGTCAAACATACGAAATATCCAAAACATGTCAAACATACGAAACATCTGAAACATGTAAAACACCCAAAACATGTCAAACACCCGAAAATGGTCAAACATACGAAACATGTCAAACATACGCTACATCCGAAACATGTCAAACACACGAAACATGTCAAACATACCAAACATCTGAAACATGTCAAACACCCGAAACATGTCAAACAAACGAAACATCTAAAACATGTCAAACACCCGAAACATGTCAAACATACGAAACATCTGAAACATGTCAAACACCAGAAACATGTCAAACATACAAAACATCTGAAACATGTCAAACATACTAAACATGTCAAACACCTAAAACATGTCAAACAAACGAAACATCTAAAACATGTCAAACACCCGAAACATGTCAAACATACGAAACATCTGAAACATGTCAAACACCAGAAACATGTCAAACATACAAAACATCTTAAACATGTCAAACATTCAAAACATGTAAAAAACCCGAAACATGTCAAACATACGAAACATCCGAAACATGTCAAACACCTGAAACATGTCAAACATACGAAACATCTGAAACATGTAAACGACCGAAACATGTCAAACATACGAAACATCCGAAACATGTTAAACACTTAAAACATGTCAAACATACGAAACATCCGAAACAAGTCAAACACCCAAAACATGTCAAACATAAGAAACATGTCAAACATACGAAACATCCGAAACATGTCAAACACTCGAAATATGTCAAACATACGAAACATCCGAAACATGTCAAACATACGAAACATCCGAAACATGTCAAACATACTAAACATCTGAAACATGTCAAACACCCGAAACATGTCAAACATACGAAACATCCGAAACATGTCAAACACCCGAAACATGTCAAACATACGAAACATCTAAAACATAACAAACACCCGAAACATGTCAAACATACGAAACATGTCAAACATACGAAACATACGAAACATGTCAAACACCCGAAACATGTCAAACATACGAAACATGTCAAACACCCGAAACATTTCAAACATACGAGACATCCGAAACATGTCAAACATACAAAACATCTGAAACATGTCAAACACCCGAAACATGTCAAACATACGAAAAATCTGAAACATAACAAACACCCAAAACATGTCAAACATACGAAACATGTCAAACATACAATACATACGAAACATGTCAAACACCCGAAAAAAGTCAAACATACGAAACATGTTAAACACCCGAAACATGTCAAACATACGAGACATACGAAACATGTCAAACATACAAAATTTCTGAAACATGTCAAACACCCGAAACATGTCAATCATACGAAACATCCAAAACATTTCAAACATTCGAAATATGTCAAACATAAGAAACATGTCAAACATACGAAACATCCGAAACATGTCAAACACTCGAAATATGTCAAACATACGAAACATCCGAAACATGTCAAACATACGAAACATCCGAAACATGTCAAACATACTAAACATCTGAAACATGTCAAACACCCGAAACATGTCAAACATACGAAACATCCGAAACATGTCAAACACCCGAAACATGTCAAACATACGAAACATCTAAAACATAACAAACACCCGAAACATGTCAAACATACGAAACATGTCAAACATACGAAACATACGAAACATGTCAAACACCCGAAACATGTCAAACATACGAAACATGTCAAACACCCGAAACATGTCAAACATACGAGACATCCGAAACATGTCAAACATACAAAACATCTGAAACATGTCAAACACCCGAAACATGTCAAACATACGAAAAATCTGAAACATAACAAACAACCAAAACATGTCAAACATACGAAACATGTCAAACATACAATACATACGAAACATGTCAAACACCCGAAAAAAGTCAAACATACGAAACATGTTAAACACCCGAAACATGTCAAACATACGAGACATACGAAACATGTCAAACATACAAAATTTCTGAAACATGTCAAACACCCGAAACATGTCAATCATACGAAACATCCAAAACATTTCAAACATTCGAAATATGTCAAACATACAAAACATGTCAAACATACGAAACATCCGAAACATGTCAAACATACGAAACATCCGAAACATGTCAAACATACGAAACATTCGAAACATGTCAAACATACAAAACATCTGAAACATGTCAAACACCCGAAACATGTTAAACATACGAAACATCCGAAACATGTCAAACACCCGAAACTTGTCAAACATACGAAACATCCAAAACATGTCAAACAAATGAAACATCTGAAACATGTAAAACACCCAAAACATGTCAAACACCCGAAAATGGTCAAACATACGAAACATGTCAAACATACTAAACATGTCAAACACCTAAAACATGTCAAACATACGAAACATCCGAAACATGTCAAACACCCGAAACATTTTAAACATACGAAACATTTAAAACATGTCAAACACCCGAAACATGTCAAACATACAAAACATCCGAAACATGTGAAACACCCAAAACATGTCAAACATACGAAACATCCGAAACATGTCAAACACCCAAAACTTGTCAAACATACGAAACATCCAAAACATGTCAAACATACGAAACATTTGAAACATGTAAAACACCCAAAACATGTCAAACACCCGAAAATGGTCAAACATACGAAACATGTCAAACATACGAAACATGTCAAACATACGAAACATCCGAAACATGTCAAACATACAAAACATCTGAAACATGTCAAACACCCGAAACATGTCAAACATACGAAACATCCGAAACATGTGAAACACCCAAAACATGTCAAACATACGAAACATCCGAAACATGTCAAACACCCAAAACTTGTCAAACATACGAAACATCCAAAACATGTCAAACATACGAAACATCTGAAACATGTAAAACACCCAAAACATGTCTAACACCCGAAAATGGTCAAACATACGATACATGTCAAAGATACGATACATCCGAAACATGTCAAACACACGAAACATGTCAAACATACGAAACATCTGAAACATGTCAAACACCCGAAACATGTCAAACATACGAAACATCTGAAACATGTCAAACACCCGAAACATGTCAAACATACGAAACATCTGAAACATGTCAAACACCAGAAACATGTCAAACATACGAAACATCTGAAACATGTCAAACACCCGAAACATGTTAAACATACGAAACATCCGAAACATGTCAAACACCCGAAACATTTTAAACATACGAAACATTCAAAACATGTCAAAAACCCGAAACATGTCAAACATACGAAACATCCGAAACATGTCAAACACCTGAAACATGTCAAACATACGAAACATCTGAAACATGTCAAACACCCGAAACATGTTAAACATACGAAACATCCGAAACATGTCAAACACCCGAAACATGTCAAACATACAAAACATCTGAATTATGTCAAACGACCGAAACATGTCAAACATACGAAACATCCGAAACATGTCAAACACACGAAACATGTTAACATACGAAACATCCGAAACATGTCAAACACCCGAAACATATTAAACACCCGAAACATGTCAAACATACGAAACATCCGAAACATGTTAAACACCCGAAACATGTCAAACATACAAAACATCTGAAACATGTCAAACACCCGAAACATGTCAAACATACGAAAAATCCGAAATATGTTAAACACTCAAAACATGTCAAACATACAAAACATCTAAAACATGTCAAACACCCGAAACATGTCAAATACCCGAAACATGTCAAACATACGAAACATCCAAAACATGTCAAACACCCGAAACATGTCAAACATACGAAACATCCGAAACATGTCAAACACCCGAAACATGTCAAACATACAAAACATCTGAAACATTTCAAACACACGAAACATGTCAAACATACGAAACATCCGAAACAGGTCAAACACCCGAAACATGTCAAACACCCGAAACATTTCAAACATACGAAACATCCGAAACATGTCAAACACCTGAAACATGTCAAACATAGAAAACATACGAAACACAACTTAAACACCCAAAACATGTCAAACATACGAAACATCCGAAAAATGTAAAACACCCGAAACATGTCAAACATACAAAACATCCTAAATATGTCAATCACCCGAAACAAGTCAAACACCCGAAACATGTCAAATATACGAAAATTCCGAAACATATCAAACACCCGAAACATGTCAAACATACGAAACATTCGAAACATGTCAAACACCCGAAACATGTTAAACACCCGAAACATGTCAAACACCCGAAACATGTCAAACATACGAAACATCCGAAACATGTGAAACACCCAAAACATGTCAAACATACGAAACATCCGAAACATGTCCAACACCAAAAACATGTCAAACACCCGAAACATGTCAAACATACGAAACATGTCAAACATACGAAACATCCAAAACATGTCAAACACCCGAAACATGTCAAACATACGAATCATCCGAAACATGTAAACACCCGAAACATGTCAAACATACGAAACATCTGAAACATGTCAAACACCAGAAACATGTCAAACATACGAAACATCCGAAACATGTCAAACATACTAAACATGTCAAACACCTAAAACATGTCAAACATACGAAACATCAGAAACATGTCAAACACCCGAAACATGTCAAACATACGAAACATTCAAAACATGTCAAACACCCGAAACATGTCAAACATACGAAACATCCCAAACATGTCAAACACCCGAAACATGTCAAACATAAGAAACATGTCAAACATACGAAACATCCGAAACATGTCAAACACCCGAAACATGTCAAACATACGAAACATGTCAAACACCCGAAACATGTCAAACATACGAGACATCCGAAACATGTCAAACATACAAAACATCTGAAACATGTCAAACACCCGAAACATGTCAAACATACGAAACATCTGAAACATGTCAAACACCCGAAATATGTCAAACATACGAAACATCCGAATTATGTCAAACATACGAAACATCCGAAACATGTCAAACATACAAAACATCTGAAACATGTCAAACACCCGAAACATGTCAAACATACGAAACATCCGAAACATGTGAAACACCCAAAACATGTCAAACATACGAAACATCCGAAACATGTCAAACACCCAAAACTTGTCAAACATACGAAACATCCAAAACATGTCAAACATACGAAACATCTGAAACATGTAAAACACCCAAAACATGTCTAACACCCGAAAATGGTCAAGTATACGATACATGTCAAAGATACGATACATCCGAAACATGTCAAACACACGAAACATGTCAAACATACGAAACATCTAAAACATGTCAAACACCCGAAACATGTCAAACATACGAAACATCTGAAACATGTCAAACACCCGAAACATGTCAAACATACGAAACATCTGAAACATGTCAAACACCAGAAACATGTCAAACATACGAAACATCTGAAACATGTCAAACACCCGAAACATGTTAAACATACGAAACATCCGAAACATGTCAAACACCCGAAACATTTTAAACATACGAAACATTCAAAACATGTCAAAAACCCGAAACATGTCAAACATACGAAACATCCGAAACATGTCAAACACCTGAAACATGTCAAACATACGAAACATCTGAAACATGTCAAACACCCGAAACATGTTAAACATACGAAACATCCGAAACATGTCAAACACCCGAAACATGTCAAACATACAAAACATCTGAATTATGTCAAACGACCAAAACATGTCAAACATACGAAACATCCGAAACATGTCAAACACACGAAACATGTTAAACATACGAAACATCCGAAACATGTCAAACACCCGAAACATATTAAACACCCGAAACATGTCAAACATACGAAACATCCGAAACATGTTAAACACCCGAAACATGTCAAACATACAAAACATCTGAAACATGTCAAACACCCGAAACATGTCAAATATACGAAAAATCCGAAATATGTCAAACACTCAAAACATGTCAAACATACAAAACATCTAAAACATGTCAAACACCCGAAACATGTCAAATACCCGAAACATGTCAAACATACGAAACATCCAAAACATGTCAAACACCCGAAACATGTCAAACATACGAAACATCCGAAACATGTCAAACACCCGAAACATGTCAAACATACAAAACATCTAAAACATTTCAAACACACGAAACATGTCAAACATACGAAACATCCGAAACAGGTCAAACACCCGAAACATGTCAAACACCCGAAACATTTCAAACATACGAAACATCCGAAACATGTCAAACACCTGAAACATGTCAAACATACAAAACATACGAAACACAACTTAAACACCCAAAACATGTCAAACATACGAAACATCCGAAAAATGTAAAACACCCGAAACATGTCAAACATACAAAACATCCTAAATATGTCAATCACCCGAAACAAGTCAAACACCCGAAACATGTCAAATATACGAAAATTCCGAAACATGTCAAACACCCGAAACATGTCAAACATACGAAACATTCGAAACATGTCAAACACCCGAAACATGTTAAACACCCGAAACATGTCAAACACCCGAAACATGTCAAACATACGAAACATCCGAAACATGTGAAACACCCAAAACATGTCAAACATACGAAACATCCGAAAATTGTCCAACACCAAAAACATGTCAAACACCCGAAACATGTCAAACATACGAAACATGTCAAACATACGAAACATCCAAAACATGTCAAACACCCGAAACATGTCAAACATACGAATCATCCGAAACATGTAAACACCCGAAACATGTCAAACATACGAAACATCTGAAACATGTCAAACACCAGAAACATGTCAAACATACGAAACATCCGAAACATGTCAAACATACTAAACATGTCAAACACCTAAAACATGTCAAACATACGAAACATCAGAAACATGTCAAACACCCGAAACATGTCAAACATACGAAACATTCAAAACATGTCAAACACCCGAAACATGTCAAACATACGAAACATCCCAAACATGTCAAACACCCGAAACATGTCAAACATAAGAAACATGTCAAACATACGAAACATCCGAAACATGTCAAACACCCGAAACATGTCAAACATACGAAACATGTCAAACACCCGAAACATGTCAAACATACGAGACATCCGAAACATGTCAAACATACAAAACATCTGAAACATGTCAAACACCCGAAACATGTCAAACATACGAAAAATCTGAAACATAACAAACACCCAAAACATGTCAAACATACGAAACATGTCAAACATACAATACATACGAAACATGTCAAACAACCGAAAAAAGTCAAACATACGAAACATGTTAAACACCCGAAACATGTCAAACATACGAGACATACTAAACATGTCAAACATACAAAATTTCTGAAACATGTCAAACACCCGAAACATGTCAATCATACGAAACATCCAAAACATTTCAAACATTCGAAATATGTCAAACATACAAAACATGTTAAACATACGAAACATCCGAAACATGTCAAACATACGAAACATCCGAAACATGTCAAACATACGAAACATCCGAAACATGTCAAACATACAAAACATCTGAAACATGTCAAACACCCGAAACATGTCAAACATACGAAACATCCGAAACATGTCAAACACCCGAAACTTGTCAAACATACGAAACATCCAAAACATGTCAAACAAATGAAACATCTGAAACATGTAAAACACCCAAAACATGTCAAACACCCGAAAATGGTCAAACATACGAAACATGTCAAACATACGAAACATCCGAAACATGTCAAACACACGAAACATGTCAAACATACGAAATATCTGAAACATGTCAAACACCCGAAACATGTCAAACATACGAAACATCTGAAACATGTCAAACACCCGAAACATGTCAAACATACGAAACATCTGAAACATGTCAAACACCAGAAACATGTCAAACATCTAAAACATCCGAAACATGTCAAACATACTAAACATGTCAAACACCTAAAACATGTCAAACATACGAAACATCCGAAACATGTCAAACACCCGAAACATTTTAAACATACGAAACATTCAAAACATGTCAAACACCCGAAACATGTCAAACATACGAAACATCCGAAACATGTGAAACACCCAAAACATGTCAAACATACGAAACATCCGAAACATGTCAAACACCCAAAACTTGTCAAACATACGAAACATCCAAAACATGTCAAACATACGAAACATCTGAAACATGTAAAACACCCAAAACATGTCAAACACCCGAAAATGGTCAAATATACGAAACATGTCAAACATACGAAACATGTCAAACATACGAAACATCCGAAACATGTCAAACATACAAAACATCTGAAACATGTCAAACACCCGAAACATGTCAAACATACGAAACATCTGAAACATGTCAAACACCCGAAATATGTCAAACATACGGAACATCCGAAACATGTCAAACATACGAAACATCCGAAACATGTCAAACATACAAAACATCTGAAACATGTCAAACACCCGAAACATGTCAACATACGAAACATCCGAAACATGTGAAACACCCAAAACATGTCAAACATACGAAACATCCGAAACATGTCAAACACCCAAAACTTGTCAAACATACGAAACATCCAAAACATGTCAAACATACGAAACATCTGAAACATGTTAAACACCCTAAACATGTCTAACACCCGAAAATGGTCAAACATACGATACATGTCAAAGATACGATACATCCGAAACATGTCAAACACACGAAACATGTCAAACATACGAAACATCTGAAACATGTCAAACACCCGAAACATGTCAAACATACGAAACATCTGAAACATGTCAAACACCCGAAACATGTCAAACATACGAAACATCTGAAACATGTCAAACACCAGAAACATGTCAAACATACGAAACATCTGAAACATGTCAAACACCCGAAACATGTTAAACATACGAAACATCCGAAACATGTCAAACACCCGAAACATGTCAAACATACAAAACATCTGAATTATGTCAAACGACCGAAACATGTCAAACATACGAAACATCCGAAACATGTCAAACACACGAAACATGTTAAACATACGAAACATCCGAAATATGTCAAACACCCGAAACATTTTAAACATACGAAACATTCAAAACATGTCAAAAACCCGAAACATGTCAAACATACGAAACATCCGAAACATGTCAAACACCTGAAACATGTCAAACATACGAAACATCTGAAACATGTCAAACACCCGAAACATGTTAAACATACGAAACATCCGAAACATGTCAAACACCCGAAACATGTCAAACATACAAAACATCTGAATTATGTCAAACGACCGAAACATGTCAAATATACGAAACATCCGAAACATGTCAAACACACGAAACATGTTAAACATTAGAAACATCCGAAACATGTCAAACACCCGAAACATGTTAAACACCCGAAACATGTCAAACATACGAAACATCCGAAACATGTTAAACACCCGAAACATGTCAAACATACAAAACATCTGAAACATGTCAAACACCCAAAACATGTTAAACATCCGAAACATCTGAAACATTTCAAACACTCGATACATCTCAAACAATCGAAACATGTCAAACACCCGAAACATGTCAAACATACGAAAAATCCGAAATATGTCAAACACTCAAAACATGTCAAACATACAAAACATCTAAAACATGTCAAACACCCGAAACATGTCAAATACCCGAAACATGTCAAACATACGAAACATCCAAAACATGTCAAACACCCGAAACATGTCAAACATACGAAACATCCGAAACATGTCAAACACCCGAAACATGTCAAACATACAAAACATCTGAAACATTTCAAACACACGAAACATGTTAAACATACGAAACATCCGAAACAGGTCAAACACCCGAAACATGTCAAACACCCGAAACATTTCAAACATACGAAACATCCGAAACATGTCAAACACCTGAAACATGTCAAACATACAAAACATCCTAAACATGTCAATCACCCGAAACAAGTCAAACACCCGAAACATGTCAAACATACGAAAATTCCGAAACATGTCAAACACCCGAAACATGTTAAACACCCGAAACATGTCAAACACCCGAAACATGTCAAACATACGAAACATCCGAAACATGTGAAACACCCAAAACATGTCAAACATACGAAACATCCGAAACATGTCCAACACCAAAAACATGTTAAACACCCGAAACATGTCAAACATACGAAACATGTCAAACATACGAAACATCCAAAACATGTCAAACACCCGAAACATGTCAAACATACGAATCATCCGAAACATGTAAACACCCGAAACATGTCAAACATACAAAACATCTGAAACATGTCAAAACCAGAAACATGTCAAACATACGAAACATCCGAAACATGTCAAACATACTAAACATGTCAAACACCTAAAACATGTCAAACATACGAAACATCAGAAACATGTCAAACACCCGAAACATGTCAAACATACGAAACATTCAAAACATGTCAAACACCCGAAACATGTCAAACATATGAAACATCCCAAACATGTCAAACACCCGAAACATGTCAAACATAAGAAACATGTCAAACATACGAAACATCCGAAACATGTCAAACACCCGAAATATGTCAAACATACGAAACATCCGAAACATGTCAAACATACGAAACATCCGAAACATGTTAAACATACGAAACATCCGAAACATGTCAAACACCCGAAACATGTCAAACATACGAAACATCCGAAACTTGTCAAACATACAAAACACCCCAAACATGTGAACATACGAAATATCCGAAACATGTCAAACAACCTATACATGTCAAACATACGAAACATCCGAAACATGTCAAACATACAAAACTTTTGAAACATGTCAAACACCCGAAACATGTCAAACATACGAAACATCTGAAACATGTCAAACACCAGAAACATGTCAAACATACAAAACATCTGAAACATGTCAAACATACTAAACATGTCAAACACCTAAAACATGTCAAACATACGAAACATCCGAAACATGTCAAACACCCGAAACATTTTAAACATACGAAACATTCAAAACATGTCAAAAACCCGAAACATGTCAAACATACGAAACATCTGAAACATGTCAAACACCTAAAATATGTCAAACATACGAAACATCTGAAACATGTCAAACACCCGAAACATGTTAAACATACGAAACATCCGAAACATGTCAAACACCCGAAACATGTCAAACATACAAAACATCTGAAACATGTCAAACACCCGAAACATGTCAAACATACGAAACATCCGAAACATGTCAAAGACACGAAACATGTTAAACATCCGAAACATCCGAAACATGTCAAACACCCGAAACATCTTTAACACCCGAAACATGTCAAACACCCAAAACATGTCAAACATACGAAACATCCGAAACATGTAAAACACCAGAAACATGTCAAACATACGAAACATCCGAAACATATCAAACACTCGAAACATATCAAACATACAAAACATCTGAAACATGTCAAACACCCAAAACATGTTAAACATCCGTAACATCTGAAACATTTTAAACACTCGATACATCTCAAACACCCGAAACATGTCAAACACCCGAAACATGTCAAACATACGAAAAATCCGAAATATGTCAAACACTCAAAACATGTCAAACATACAAAACATCTAAAACATGTCAAACACCCGAAACATGTCAAATACCCGAAACATGTCAATCATACGAAACATCCAAAACATGTCAAACACCCGAAACATGTCAAACGTACGAAACATCCGAAACATGTCAAACACCCGAAACATGTCAAAAATACAAAACATCTGAAACATTTCAAACACACGAAACATGTCAAACATACGAAACATCCGAAACAGGTCAAACACCCGAAACATGTCAAACACCCGAAACATTTCAAACATACGAAACATCCGAAACATGTCAAACACCTGAAACATGTCAAACATACAAAACATACGAAACACAACTTAAACACCCAAAACATGTCAAACATACAAAACATCCTAAACATGTCAATCACCCGAAACAAGTCAAACACCCGAAACATGTCAAACATACGAAACATCCGAAACATGTCAAACACCCGAAACATGTCAAACATACGAAACATTCGAAACATGTCAAACACCCGAAACATGTTAAACACCCGAAACATGTCAAACACCCGAAACATGTCAAACATACGAAACATCCGAAACATGTGAAACACCCAAAACATGTCAAACATACGAAACATCCGAAACATGTCCAACACCAAAAACATGTCAAACACCAGAAACATGTCAATCATACGAAAAATCCAAAAAATTTCAAACATTCGAAATATGTCAAACATACAAAACATGTCAAACATACGAAACATCCGAAACATGTCAAACATACGAAACATCCGAAACATGTCAAACATACGAAACATCCGAAACATGTCAAACATACAAAACATCTGAAACATGTCAAACACCCGAAACATGTCAAACATACGAAACATCCAAAACATGTCAAACAAATGAAACATCTGAAACATGTAAGACACCCAAAACATGTCAAACACCCGAAAATGGTCAAACATACGAAACATGTCAAACATACGAAACATCCGAAACATGTCAATTACACGAAACATGTCAAACATACGAAACATCTGAAACATGTCAAACACCCGAAACATGTCAAACATACGAAACATCTGAAACATGTCAAACACCCGAAACATGTCAAACATACGAAACATCTGAAACATGTCAAACACCAGAAACATGTCAAACATCTAAAACATCCGAAACATGTCAAACATACTAAACATGTCAAACACCTAAAACATGTTAAACATACGAAACATCCGAAACATGTCAAACACCCGAAACATTTTAAACATACGAAACATTCAAAACATGTCAAAAACCCGAAACATGTCAAACATACGAAACATCCGAAACATGTCAAACACCTGAAACATGTCAAACATACGAAACATCTGAAACATGTCAAACACCCGAAACATGTTAAACATACGAAACATCCGAAACATGTCAAACACCCGAAACATGTCAAACATACAAAACATCTGAATTATGTCAAACGACCAAAACATGTCAAACATACGAAACATCCGAAACATGTCAAACACACGAAACATGTTAAACATACGAAACATCCGAAACATGTCAAACACCCGAAACATATTAAACACCCGAAACATGTCAAACATACGAAACATCCGAAACATGTTAAACACCCGAAACATGTCAAACATACAAAACATCTGAAACATGTCAAACACCCGAAACATGTCAAATATACGAAAAATCCGAAATATGTCAAACACTCAAAACATGTCAAACATACAAAACATCTAAAACATGTCAAACACCCGAAACATGTCAAATACCCGAAACATGTCAAACATACGAAACATCCAAAACATGTCAAACACCCGAAACATGTCAAACATACGAAACATCCGAAACATGTCAAACACCCGAAACATGTCAAACATACAAAACATCTAAAACATTTCAAACACACGAAACATGTCAAACATACGAAACATCCGAAACAGGTCAAACACCCGAAACATGTCAAACACCCGAAACATTTCAAACATACGAAACATCCGAAACATGTCAAACACCTGAAACATGTCAAACATACAAAACATACGAAACACAACTTAAACACCCAAAACATGTCAAACATACGAAACATCCGAAAAATGTAAAACACCCGAAACATGTCAAACATACAAAACATCCTAAATATGTCAATCACCCGAAACAAGTCAAACACCCGAAACATGTCAAATATACGAAAATTCCGAAACATGTCAAACACCCGAAACATGTCAAACATACGAAACATTCGAAACATGTCAAACACCCGAAACATGTTAAACACCCGAAACATGTCAAACACCCGAAACATGTCAAACATACGAAACATCCGAAACATGTGAAACACCCAAAACATGTCAAACATACGAAACATCCGAAAATTGTCCAACACCAAAAACATGTCAAACACCCGAAACATGTCAAACATACGAAACATGTCAAACATACGAAACATCCAAAACATGTCAAACACCCGAAACATGTCAAACATACGAATCATCCGAAACATGTAAACACCCGAAACATGTCAAACATACGAAACATCTGAAACATGTCAAACACCAGAAACATGTCAAACATACGAAACATCCGAAACATGTCAAACATACTAAACATGTCAAACACCTAAAACATGTCAAACATACGAAACATCAGAAACATGTCAAACACCCGAAACATGTCAAACATACGAAACATTCAAAACATGTCAAACACCCGAAACATGTCAAACATACGAAACATCCCAAACATGTCAAACACCCGAAACATGTCAAACATAAGAAACATGTCAAACATACGAAACATCCGAAACATGTCAAACACCCGAAACATGTCAAACATACGAAACATGTCAAACACCCGAAACATGTCAAACATACGAGACATCCGAAACATGTCAAACATACAAAACATCTGAAACATGTCAAACACCCGAAACATGTCAAACATACGAAAAATCTGAAACATAACAAACACCCAAAACATGTCAAACATACGAAACATGTCAAACATACAATACATACGAAACATGTCAAACAACCGAAAAAAGTCAAACATACGAAACATGTTAAACACCCGAAACATGTCAAACATACGAGACATACTAAACATGTCAAACATACAAAATTTCTGAAACATGTCAAACACCCGAAACATGTCAATCATACGAAACATCCAAACATTTCAAACATTCGAAATATGTCAAACATACAAAACATGTTAAACATACGAAACATCCGAAACATGTCAAACATACGAAACATCCGAAACATGTCAAACATACGAAACATCCGAAACATGTCAAACATACAAAACATCTGAAACATGTCAAACACCCGAAACATGTCAAACATACGAAACATCCGAAACATGTCAAACACCCGAAACTTGTCAAACATACGAAACATCCAAAACATGTCAAACAAATGAAACATCTGAAACATGTAAAACACCCAAAACATGTCAAACACCCGAAAATGGTCAAACATACGAAACATGTCAAACATACGAAACATCCGAAACATGTCAAACACACGAAACATGTCAAACATACGAAATATCTGAAACATGTCAAACACCCGAAACATGTCAAACATACGAAACATCTGAAACATGTCAAACACCCGAAACATGTCAAACATACGAAACATCTGAAACATGTCAAACACCAGAAACATGTCAAACATCTAAAACATCCGAAACATGTCAAACATACTAAACATGTCAAACACCTAAAACATGTCAAACATACGAAACATCCGAAACATGTCAAACACCCGAAACATTTTAAACATACGAAACATTCAAAACATGTCAAACACCCGAAACATGTCAAACATACGAAACATCCGAAACATGTGAAACACCCAAAACATGTCAAACATACGAAACATCCGAAACATGTCAAACACCCAAAACTTGTCAAACATACGAAACATCCAAAACATGTCAAACATACGAAACATCTGAAACATGTAAAACACCCAAAACATGTCAAACACCCGAAAATGGTCAAATATACGAAACATGTCAAACATACGAAACATGTCAAACATACGAAACATCCGAAACATGTCAAACATACAAAACATCTGAAACATGTCAAACACCCGAAACATGTCAAACATACGAAACATCTGAAACATGTCAAACACCCGAAATATGTCAAACATACGGAACATCCGAAACATGTCAAACATACGAAACATCCGAAACATGTCAAACATACAAAACATCTGAAACATGTCAAACACCCGAAACATGTCAACATACGAAACATCCGAAACATGTGAAACACCCAAAACATGTCAAACATACGAAACATCCGAAACATGTCAAACACCCAAAACTTGTCAAACATACGAAACATCCAAAACATGTCAAACATACGAAACATCTGAAACATGTTAAACACCCTAAACATGTCTAACACCCGAAAATGGTCAAACATACGATACATGTCAAAGATACGATACATCCGAAACATGTCAAACACACGAAACATGTCAAACATACGAAACATCTGAAACATGTCAAACACCCGAAACATGTCAAACATACGAAACATCTGAAACATGTCAAACACCCGAAACATGTCAAACATACGAAACATCTGAAACATGTCAAACACCAGAAACATGTCAAACATACGAAACATCTGAAACATGTCAAACACCCGAAACATGTTAAACATACGAAACATCCGAAACATGTCAAACACCCGAAACATGTCAAACATACAAAACATCTGAATTATGTCAAACGACCGAAACATGTCAAACATACGAAACATCCGAAACATGTCAAACACACGAAACATGTTAAACATACGAAACATCCGAAATATGTCAAACACCCGAAACATTTTAAACATACGAAACATTCAAAACATGTCAAAAACCCGAAACATGTCAAACATACGAAACATCCGAAACATGTCAAACACCTGAAACATGTCAAACATACGAAACATCTGAAACATGTCAAACACCCGAAACATGTTAAACATACGAAACATCCGAAACATGTCAAACACCCGAAACATGTCAAACATACAAAACATCTGAATTATGTCAAACGACCGAAACATGTCAAATATACGAAACATCCGAAACATGTCAAACACACGAAACATGTTAAACATTAGAAACATCCGAAACATGTCAAACACCCGAAACATGTTAAACACCCGAAACATGTCAAACATACGAAACATCCGAAACATGTTAAACACCCGAAACATGTCAAACATACAAAACATCTGAAACATGTCAAACACCCAAAACATGTTAAACATCCGAAACATCTGAAACATTTCAAACACTCGATACATCTCAAACAATCGAAACATGTCAAACACCCGAAACATGTCAAACATACGAAAAATCCGAAATATGTCAAACACTCAAAACATGTCAAACATACAAAACATCTAAAACATGTCAAACACCCGAAACATGTCAAATACCCGAAACATGTCAAACATACGAAACATCCAAAACATGTCAAACACCCGAAACATGTCAAACATACGAAACATCCGAAACATGTCAAACACCCGAAACATGTCAAACATACAAAACATCTGAAACATTTCAAACACACGAAACATGTTAAACATACGAAACATCCGAAACAGGTCAAACACCCGAAACATGTCAAACACCCGAAACATTTCAAACATACGAAACATCCGAAACATGTCAAACACCTGAAACATGTCAAACATACAAAACATCCTAAACATGTCAATCACCCGAAACAAGTCAAACACCCGAAACATGTCAAACATACGAAAATTCCGAAACATGTCAAACACCCGAAACATGTTAAACACCCGAAACATGTCAAACACCCGAAACATGTCAAACATACGAAACATCCGAAACATGTGAAACACCCAAAACATGTCAAACATACGAAACATCCGAAACATGTCCAACACCAAAAACATGTCAAACACCCGAAACATGTCAAACATACGAAACATGTCAAACATACGAAACATCCAAAACATGTCAAACACCCGAAACATGTCAAACATACGAATCATCCGAAACATGTAAACACCCGAAACATGTCAAACATACAAAACATCTGAAACATGTCAAAACCAGAAACATGTCAAACATACGAAACATCCGAAACATGTCAAACATACTAAACATGTCAAACACCTAAAACATGTCAAACATACGAAACATCAGAAACATGTCAAACACCCGAAACATGTCAAACATACGAAACATTCAAAACATGTCAAACACCCGAAACATGTCAAACATATGAAACATCCCAAACATGTCAAACACCCGAAACATGTCAAACATAAGAAACATGTCAAACATACGAAACATCCGAAACATGTCAAACACCCGAAATATGTCAAACATACGAAACATCCGAAACATGTCAAACATACGAAACATCCGAAACATGTTAAACATACGAAACATCCGAAACATGTCAAACACCCGAAACATGTCAAACATACGAAACATCCGAAACTTGTCAAACATACAAAACACCCCAAACATGTGAACATACGAAATATCCGAAACATGTCAAACAACCTATACATGTCAAACATACGAAACATCCGAAACATGTCAAACATACAAAACTTTTGAAACATGTCAAACACCCGAAACATGTCAAACATACGAAACATCTGAAACATGTCAAACACCAGAAACATGTCAAACATACAAAACATCTGAAACATGTCAAACATACTAAACATGTCAAACACCTAAAACATGTCAAACATACGAAACATCCGAAACATGTCAAACACCCGAAACATTTTAAACATACGAAACATTCAAAACATGTCAAAAACCCGAAACATGTCAAACATACGAAACATCTGAAACATGTCAAACACCTAAAATATGTCAAACATACGAAACATCTGAAACATGTCAAACACCCGAAACATGTTAAACATACGAAACATCCGAAACATGTCAAACACCCGAAACATGTCAAACATACAAAACATCTGAAACATGTCAAACACCCGAAACATGTCAAACATACGAAACATCCGAAACATGTCAAAGACACGAAACATGTTAAACATCCGAAACATCCGAAACATGTCAAACACCCGAAACATCTTTAACACCCGAAACATGTCAAACACCCAAAACATGTCAAACATACGAAACATCCGAAACATGTAAAACACCAGAAACATGTCAAACATACGAAACATCCGAAACATATCAAACACTCGAAACATATCAAACATACAAAACATCTGAAACATGTCAAACACCCAAAACATGTTAAACATCCGTAACATCTGAAACATTTTAAACACTCGATACATCTCAAACACCCGAAACATGTCAAACACCCGAAACATGTCAAACATACGAAAAATCCGAAATATGTCAAACACTCAAAACATGTCAAACATACAAAACATCTAAAACATGTCAAACACCCGAAACATGTCAAATACCCGAAACATGTCAATCATACGAAACATCCAAAACATGTCAAACACCCGAAACATGTCAAACGTACGAAACATCCGAAACATGTCAAACACCCGAAACATGTCAAAAATACAAAACATCTGAAACATTTCAAACACACGAAACATGTCAAACATACGAAACATCCGAAACAGGTCAAACACCCGAAACATGTCAAACACCCGAAACATTTCAAACATACGAAACATCCGAAACATGTCAAACACCTGAAACATGTCAAACATACAAAACATACGAAACACAACTTAAACACCCAAAACATGTCAAACATACAAAACATCCTAAACATGTCAATCACCCGAAACAAGTCAAACACCCGAAACATGTCAAACATACGAAACATCCGAAACATGTCAAACACCCGAAACATGTCAAACATACGAAACATTCGAAACATGTCAAACACCCGAAACATGTTAAACACCCGAAACATGTCAAACACCCGAAACATGTCAAACATACGAAACATCCGAAACATGTGAAACACCCAAAACATGTCAAACATACGAAACATCCGAAACATGTCCAACACCAAAAACATGTCAAACACCAGAAACATGTCAATCATACGAAAAATCCAAAAAATTTCAAACATTCGAAATATGTCAAACATACAAAACATGTCAAACATACGAAACATCCGAAACATGTCAAACATACGAAACATCCGAAACATGTCAAACATACGAAACATCCGAAACATGTCAAACATACAAAACATCTGAAACATGTCAAACACCCGAAACATGTCAAACATACGAAACATCCAAAACATGTCAAACAAATGAAACATCTGAAACATGTAAGACACCCAAAACATGTCAAACACCCGAAAATGGTCAAACATACGAAACATGTCAAACATACGAAACATCCGAAACATGTCAATTACACGAAACATGTCAAACATACGAAACATCTGAAACATGTCAAACACCCGAAACATGTCAAACATACGAAACATCTGAAACATGTCAAACACCCGAAACATGTCAAACATACGAAACATCTGAAACATGTCAAACACCAGAAACATGTCAAACATCTAAAACATCCGAAACATGTCAAACATACTAAACATGTCAAACACCTAAAACATGTCAAACATACGAAACATCCGAAACATGTCAAACACCCGAAACATTTTAAACATACGAAACATTCAAAACATGTTAAACACCCGAAACATGTCAAACATACGAAACATCCGAAACATGTGAAACACCCAAAACATGTCAAACATACGAAACATCCGAAACATGTCAAACACCCAAAACTTGTCAAACATACGAAACATCCAAAACATGTCAAACATACGAAACATCTGAAACATGTAAAACACCCAAAACATGTCAAACACATGAAAATGGTCAAA
This sequence comes from Biomphalaria sudanica, assembly GCA_036873155.1. Taxonomy (NCBI): domain Eukaryota; kingdom Metazoa; phylum Mollusca; class Gastropoda; family Planorbidae; genus Biomphalaria; species Biomphalaria sudanica. The sequence continues at coordinate 223,114 of JAZGLO010006655.1, read as the reverse complement.
CATACGAAACATGTCAAACATACAAAACATCTGAATTATGTCAAACGACCGAAACATGTCAAACATACGAAACATCCGAAACATGTCAAACACACGAAACATGTAAAACATACGAAACATCCGAAACATGTCAAACACCCGAAACATTTTAAACATACGAAACATTCAAAACATGTCAAAAACCCGAAACATGTCAAACATACGAAACATCCGAAACATGTCAAACACCTGAAACATGTCAAACATACGAAACATCTGAAACATGTCAAACACCCGAAACATGTTAAACATACGAAACATCCGAAACATGTCAAACACCCGAAACATGTCAAACATACAAAACATCTGAATTATGTCAAACGACCGAAACATGTCAAACATACGAAACATCCGAAACATGTCAAACACACGAAACATGTTAAACATACGAAACATCCGAAATAGGTCAAACACCCGAAACATGTCAAACACCCGAAACATTTCAAACATACGAAACATCCGAAACATGTCAAACACCTGAAACATGTCAAACATACAAAACATACGAAACACAACTTAAACACCCAAAACATGTCAAACATACGAAACATCCGAAAAATGTAAAACACCCGAAACATGTCAAACATACAAAACATCCTAAACATGTCAATCACCCGAAACAAGTCAAACACCCGAAACATGTCAAACATACGAAAATTCCGAAACATGTCAAACACCCAAAACATGTCAAACATACGAAACATTCGGAACATGTCAAACACCCGAAACATGTTAAACACCCGAAACATGTCAAACACCCGAAACATGTCAAACATACGAAACATCCGAAACATGTGAAACACCCAAAACATGTCAAACATACGAAACATCCGAAACATGTCCAACACCAAAAACATGTCAAACACCCGAAACATGTCAAACATACGAAACATGTCAAACATACGAAACATCCAAAACATGTCAAACACCCGAAACATGTCAAACATACGAATCATCCGAAACATGTAAACACCCGAAACATGTCAAACATACGAAACATCTGAAACATGTCAAACACCAGAAACATGTCAAACATACGAAACATCCGAAACATGTCAAACATACTAAACATGTCAAACACCTAAAACATGTCAAACATACGAAACATCAGAAACATGTCAAACACCCGAAACATGTCAAACATACGAAACATTCAAAACATGTCAAACACCCGAAACATGTCAAACATACGAAACATCCCAAACATGTCAATCACCCGAAACATGTCATACATAAGAAACATGTCAAACATACGAAACATCCGAAACATGTCAAACACCCGAAATATGTCGAACATACGAAACATCCGAAACATGTCAAACATACGAAACATCCGAAACATGTTAAACATACGAAACATCCGAAACATGTCAAACACCCGAAACATGTCAAACATACGAAACATCCGAAACTTGTCAAACATACGAAACACCCCAAACATGTGAACATACGAAATATCCGAAACATGTCAAACAACCTATACATGTCAAACATACGAAACATCCGAAACATGTCAAACATACAAAACATCTAAAACATGTCAAACACCCGAAACATGTCAAACATACGAAACTTCTGAAAAATGTCAAACACCAGAAACATGTCAAACGTACAAAACATCTGAAACATGTCAAACATACTAAACATGTCAAACACCTAAAACATGTCAAACATACGAAACATCCGAAACATGTCAAACACCTGAAACATTTTAAACATACGAAACATTCAAAACATGTCAAAAACCCGAAACATGTCAAACATACGAAACATCTGAAACATGTCAAACACCCGAAACATGTTAAACATACGAAACATTCAAAACATGTCAAAGACACGAAACATGTTAAACATCCGAAACATCCGAAACATGTCAAACACCCGAAACATCTTTAACACCCGAAACATGTCAAACACCCAAAACATGTCAAACATACGAAACATCCGAAACATGTAAAACACCAGAAACATGTCAAACATACGAAACATCCGAAACATATCAAACACTCGAAACATATCAAACATACAAAACATCTGAAACATGTCAAACACCCAAAACATGTTAAACATCCGTAACATCTGAAACATTTTAAACACTCGATACATCTCAAACACCCGAAACATGTCAAACACCCGAAACATGTCAAACATACGAAAAATCCGAAATATGTCAAACACTCAAAACATGTCAAACATACAAAACATCTAAAACATGTCAAACACCCGAAACATGTCAAATACCCGAAACATGTCAATCATACGAAACATCCAAAACATGTCAAACACCCGAAACATGTCAAACGTACGAAACATCCGAAACATGTCAAACACCCGAAACATGTCAAAAATACAAAACATCTGAAACATTTCAAACACACGAAACATGTCAAACATACGAAACATCCGAAACAGGTCAAACACCCGAAACATGTCAAACACCCGAAACATTTCAAACATACGAAACATCCGAAACATGTCAAACACCTGAAACATGTCAAACATACAAAACATACGAAACACAACTTAAACACCCAAAACATGTCAAACATACAAAACATCCTAAACATGTCAATCACCCGAAACAAGTCAAACACCCGAAACATGTCAAACATACGAAACATCCGAAACATGTCAAACACCCGAAACATGTCAAACATACGAAACATTCGAAACATGTCAAACACCCGAAACATGTTAAACACCCGAAACATGTCAAACACCCGAAACATGTCAAACATACGAAACATCCGAAACATGTGAAACACCCAAAACATGTCAAACATACGAAACATCCGAAACATGTCCAACACCAAAAACATGTCAAACACCAGAAACATGTCAATCATACGAAAAATCCAAAAAATTTCAAACATTCGAAATATGTCAAACATACAAAACATGTCAAACATACGAAACATCCGAAACATGTCAAACATACGAAACATCCGAAACATGTCAAACATACGAAACATCCGAAACATGTCAAACATACAAAACATCTGAAACATGTCAAACACCCGAAACATGTCAAACATACGAAACATCCAAAACATGTCAAACAAATGAAACATCTGAAACATGTAAGACACCCAAAACATGTCAAACACCCGAAAATGGTCAAACATACGAAACATGTCAAACATACGAAACATCCGAAACATGTCAATTACTCGAAACATGTCAAACATACGAAACATCTGAAACATGTCAAACACCCGAAACATGTCAAACATACGAAACATCTGAAACATGTCAAACACCCGAAACATGTCAAACATACGAAACATCTGAAACATGTCAAACACCAGAAACATGTCAAACATCTAAAACAATCGAAACATGTCAAACATACTAAACATGTCAAACACCTAAAACATGTCAAACATACGAAACATCCGAAACATGTCAAACACCCGAAACATTTTAAACATACGAAACATTCAAAACATGTCAAACACCCGAAACATGACAAACATACGAAACATACGAAACATCCGAAACATGTGAAACACCCAAAACATGTCAAACATACGAAACATCCGAAACATGTCAAACACCCAAAACTTGTTAAACATACGAAACATCCAAAACATGTCAAACATACGAAACATCTGAAACATGTAAAACACCCAAAACATGTCAAACACATGAAAATGGTCAAACATACGAAACATGTCAAACATACAAAACATCTGAATTATGTCAAACGACCGAAACATGTCAAACATACGAAACATCCGAAACATGTCAAACACACGAAACATGTAAAACATACGAAACATCCGAAACATGTCAAACACCCGAAACATTTTAAACATACGAAACATTCAAAACATGTCAAAAACCCGAAACATGTCAAACATACGAAACATCCGAAACATGTCAAACACCTGAAACATGTCAAACATACGAAACATCTGAAACATGTCAAACACCCGAAACATGTTAAACATACGAAACATCCGAAACATGTCAAACACCCGAAACATGTCAAACATACAAAACATCTGAATTATGTCAAACGACCGAAACATGTCAAACATACGAAACATCCGAAACATGTCAAACACACGAAACATGTTAAACATACGAAACATCCGAAACAGGTCAAACACCCGAAACATGTCAAACACCCGAAACATTTCAAACATACGAAACATCCGAAACATGTCAAACACCTGAAACATGTCAAACATACAAAACATACGAAACACAACTTAAACACCCAAAACATGTCAAACATACGAAACATCCGAAAAATGTAAAACACCCGAAACATGTCAAACATACAAAACATCCTAAACATGTCAATCACCCGAAACAAGTCAAACACCCGAAACATGTCAAACATACGAAAATTCCGAAACATGTCAAACACCCGAAACATGTCAAACATACGAAACATTCGAAACATGTCAAACACCCGAAACATGTTAAACACCCGAAACATGTCAAACACCCGAAACATGTCAAACATACGAAAAATCCGAAACATGTGAAACACCCAAAACATGTCAAACATACGAAACATCCGAAACATGTCCAACACCAAAAACATGTCAAACACCCGAAACATGTCAAACATACGAAACATGTCAAACATACGAAACATCCAAAACATGTCAAACACCCGAAACATGTCAAACATACGAATCATCCGAAACATGTAAACACCCGAAACATGTCAAACATACGAAACATCTGAAACATGTCAAACACCAGAAACATGTCAAACATACGAAACATCCGAAACATGTCAAACATACTAAACATGTCAAACACCTAAAACATGTCAAACATACGAAACATCAGAAACATGTCAAACACCCGAAACATGTCAAACATACGAAACATTCAAAACATGTCAAACACCCGAAACATGTCAAACATACGAAACATCCCAAACATGTCAATCACCCGAAACATGTCATACATAAGAAACATGTCAAACATACGAAACATCCGAAACATGTCAAACACCCGAAATATGTCAAACATACGAAACATCCGAAACATGTCAAACATACGAAACATCCGAAACATGTTAAACATACGAAACATCCGAAACATGTCAAACACCCGAAACATGTCAAACATACGAAACATCCGAAACTTGTCAAACATACGAAACACCCCAAACATGTGAACATACGAAATATCCGAAACATGTCAAACAACCTATACATGTCAAACATACGAAACATCCGAAACATGTCAAACATACAAAACATCTAAAACATGTCAAAAACCCGAAACATGTCAAACATACGAAACTTCTGAAAAATGTCAAACACCAGAAACATGTCAAACGTACAAAACATCTGAAACATGTCAAACATACTAAACATGTCAAACACCTAAAACATGTCAAACATACGAAACATCCGAAACATGTCAAACACCTGAAACATTTTAAACATACGAAACATTCAAAACATGTCAAAAACCCGAAACATGTCAAACAAACGAAACATCCGAAACATGTCAAACACCTGAAACATGTCAAACATACAAAACATCTGAAACATGTCAAACACCCGAAACATGTTAAACATACGAAACATCCGAAACATGTCAAACACCCGAAACATGTCAAACATACGAAACATCCGAAACATGTCAAACACACGAAACATGTTAAACATCCGAAACATCCGAAACATGTCAAACACCCGAAACATCTTTAACACCCGAAACATGTCAAACACCCAAAACATGTCAAACATACGAAACATCCGAAACATGTAAAACACCAGAAACATGTCAAACATACGAAACATCCGAAACATATCAAACACTCGAAACATATCAAACATACAAAACATCTGAAACATGTCAAACACCCAAAACATGTTAAACATCCGTAACATCTGAAACATTTCAAACACTCGATACATCTCAAACACCCGAAACATGTCAAACACCCGAAACATGTCAAACATACGAAAAATCCGAAATATGTCAAACACTCAAAACATGTCAAACATACAAAACATCTAAAACATGTCAAACACCCGAAACATGTCAAATACCCGAAACATGTCAAACATACGAAACATCCAAAACATGTCAAACACCCGAAACATGTCAAACATACGAAACATCCGAAACATGTCAAACACCCGAAACATGTCAAAAATACAAAACATCTGAAACATTTCAAACACACGAAACATGTCAAACATACGAAACATCCGAAACAGGTCAAACACACGAAACATGTCAAACACCCGAAACATTTCAAACATACGAAACATCCGAAACATGTCAAACACCTGAAACATGTCAAACATACAAAACATACGAAACACAACTTAAACACCCAAAACATGTCAAACATACGAAACATCCTAAACATGTCAATCACCCGAAACAAGTCAAACACCCGAAACATGTCAAAATTACGAAACATCCGAAACATGTCAAACACCCGAAACATGTCAAACATACGAAACATCCGAAACATGTCAAACACCCGAAACTTGTCAAACATACGAAACATCCAAAACATGTCAAACAAATGAAACATCTGAAACATGTAAGACACCCAAAACATGTCAAACACCCGAAAATGGTCAAACATACGAAACATGTCAAGCATACGAAACATCCGAAACATGTCAAACACACGAAACATGTCAAACATACGAAACATCTGAAACATGTCAAACACCCGAAACATGTCAAACATACGAAACATCTGAAACATGTCAAACACCCGAAACATGTCAAACATACGAAACATCTGAAACATGTCAAACACCAGAAACATGTCAAACATCTAAAACATCCGAAACATGTCAAACATACTAAACATGTCAAACACCTAAAACATGTCAAACATACGAAACATCCGAAACATGTCAAACACCCGAAACATTTTAAACATACGAAACATTCAAAACATGTCAAACACCCGAAACATGTCAAACATACGAAACATCCGAAACATGTGAAACACCCAAAACATGTCAAACATACGAAACATCCGAAACATGTCAAACATCCAAAACTTGTCAAACATACGAAACATCAGAAACATGTCAAACATACGAAACATCTGAAACATGTAAAACACCCAAAACATGTCAAACACCCGAAAATGGTCAAACATACGAAACATGTCAAACATACGAAACATGTCAAACATACGAAACATCCGAAACATGTCAAACATACGAAACATCTGAAACATGTCAAACACCCGAAACATGTCAAACATACGAAACATCTGAAACATGTCAAACACCCGAAATATGTCAAACATACGAAACATCCGAAACATGTCAAACATACGAAACATCCGAAACATGTCAAACATACAAAACATCTGAAACATGTCAAACACCCGAAACATGTCAAACATACGAAACATCCGAAACATGTGAAACACCCAAAACATGTCAAACATACGAAACATCCGAAACATGTCAAACACACAAAACTTGTCAAACATACGAAACATCCAAAACATGTCAAACATACGAAACATCTGAAACATGTAAAACACCCAAAACATGTCAAACACCCGAAAATGGTCAAACATACGATACATGTCAAAGATACGATACATCCGAAACATGTCAAACACACGAAACATGTCAAATAATACGAAACATCTGAAACATGTCAAACACCCGAAACATGTCAAACATACGAAACAACTGAAACATGTCAAACACCCGAAACATGTCAAACATACGAAACATCTGAAACATGTCAAACACCAGAAACATGTCAAACATACAAAACAGCCGAAACATGTCAAACATACTAAACATGTCAAACACCTAAAACATGTCAAACATACGAAACATCCGAAACATGTCAAACACCCGAAACATTTTAAACATACGAAACATTCAAAACATGTCAAAAACCCGAAACATGTCAAACATACGAAACATCCGAAACATGTCAAACACCTGAAACATGTCAAACATACGAAACATCTGAAACATGTCAAACACCCGAAACATGTTAAACATACGAAACATCCGAAACATGTTAAACACCCGAAACATGTCAAACATACAAAACATCTGAATTATGTCAAACACCCGAAACATGTCAAACATACGAAAAATCCGAAACATGTCAAACACACGAAACATGTTAAACATACGAAACATCCGAAACATGTCAAACACCCGAAACATGTTAAACACCCGAAACATGTCAAACATACGAAACATCCGAAACATGTAAAACACCAGAAACATGTCAAACATACGAAACATCCGAAACATATTAAACACTCGAAACATATCAAACATACAAAACATCTGAAACATGTCAAACACCCAAAACATGTTAAACATCCGAAACATCTGAAACATTTCAAACACTCGATACATCTCAAACAACCGAAACATGTCAAACACCCGAAACATGTCAAACATACGAAAAATCCGAAATATGTCAAACACTCAAAACATGTCAAACATACAAAACATCTAAAACATGTCAAACACCCGAAACATGTCAAATACCCGAAACATGTCAAACATACGAAACATCCAAAACATGTCAAACACCCGAAACATGTCAAACATACGAAACATCCGAAACATGTCAAACACCCGAAACATGTCAAACATACAAAACATCTGAAACATTTCAAACACACGAAACATGTCAAACATACGAAACATCCGAAACAGGTCAAACACCCGAAACATGTCAAACACCCGAAACATTTCAAACATACGAATTATCCGAAACATGTCAAACACCTGAAACATGTCAAACATACAAAACATACGAAACACAACTTAAACACCCAAAACATGTCAAACATACGAAACATCCGAAAAATGTAAAACACCCGAAACATGTTAAACATACAAAACATCCTAAACATGTCAATCACCCGAAACAAGTCAAACACCCGAAACATGTCAAACACCCGAAACATGTCAAACATACGAAATATTCGAAACATGTCAAACACCCGAAACATGTTAAACACCCGAAACATGTCAAACACCCGAAACATGTCAAACATACGAAACATCTGAAACATGTGAAACACCCAAAACATGTCAAACATACGAAACATCCGAAACATGTCCAACACCAAAAACATGTCAAACACCCGAAACATGTCAAACATACGAAACATGTCAAACATACGAAACATCCAAAACATGTCAAACACCCGAAACATGTCAAACATACGAATCATCCGAAACATGTAAACACCCGAAACATGTCAAACATACGAAACATCTGAAACATGTCAAACACCAGAAACATGTCAAACATACGAAACATCCGAAACATGTCAAACATACTAAACATGTCAAACACCTAAAACATGTCAAACATACGAAACATCAGAAACATGTCAAACACCCGAAACATGTAAAACATACGAAACATTCAAAACATGTCAAACACCCGAAACATGTCAAACATACGAAACATCCCAAACATGTCAAACACCCGAAACATGTCAAACATAAGAAACATGTCAAACATACGAAACATCCGAAACATGTCAAACACTCGAAATATGTCAAACATACGAAACATCCGAAACATGTCAAACATACGAAACATCCGAAACATGTCAAACATACGAAACATCAAAAACATGTCAAACACCCGAAACATGTCAAACATACGAAACATCCGAAACTTGTCAAACATACGAAACATCCCAAACATGTCAAACATACGAAATATCCGAAACATGTCAAACAACCTATACATGTCAAACATACGAAACATCCGAAACATGTCAAACATACAAAACATCTGAAACATGTCAAACACCCGAAACATGTCAAACATACGAAACATCTGAAACATGTCAAACACCAGAAACATGTCAAACATACAAAACATCTGAAACATGTCAAACATACTAAACATGTCAAACACCTAAAACATGTCAAACATACGAACAATCCGAAACATGTCAAACACCCGAAACATGTCAAACATACAAAACATCTGAAACATGTCAAACACCCGAAACATGTCAAACATACGAAACATCCGAAACATGTCAAACACCCGAAATATGTCAAACATACGAAACATCCGAAACATGTCAAACAACCGAAACATGTTAAACATACGAAAAATCCGAAACATGTCAAACACCCGAAACATGTCAAACATACAAAACATCTGAAACATGTCAAACACCTGAAACATGTCAAACATACGAAACATCCGAAACATGTCAAACACACGTAACATGTTAAACATCCGAAACATCCGAAACATGTCAAACACCCGAAACATCTTTAACACCCGAAACATGTCAAACACCCAAAACATGTCAAACATCCGAAACATCTGAAACATTTCAAACACTCGATACATCTCAAACACCCGAAACATGTCAAACATACGAAAAATCCGAAATATGTCAAACTATCAAAACATGTCAAACATACAAAACATCTAAAACATGTCAAACACCCGAAACATGTCAAATACCCGAAACATGTCAAACATACGAAACATCCAAAACATGTCAAACACCCGAAACATGTCAAACATACGAAACATCCGAAACATGTCAAACACCCGAAACATGTCAAAAATACAAAACATCTGAAACATTTCAAACACACGAAACATGTCAAACATACGAAACATCCGAAACAGGTCAAACACCCGAAACATGTCAAACACCCGAAACATTTCAAACATACAAAACATCCGAAACATGTCAAACACCTGAAACATGTCAAACATACAAAACATACGAAACACAACTTAAACACCCAAAACATGTCAAACATACGAAACATCCGAAAAATGTAAAACACCCGAAACATGTCAAACATACAAAACATCCTAAACATGTCAATCACCCGAAACAAGTCAAACACCCAAAACATGTCAAACATACGAAACATCCGAAACATGTCAAACACCCGAAACATGTCAAACATACGAAACATTCGAAACATGTCAAACACCCGAAACATGTTAAACACCCGAAACATGTCAAACATACGAAACATCTGAAACATGTCAAACATCTAAAACATCCAAAACATGTCAAACATACTAAACATGTCAAACACCTAAAACATGTCAAACATACGAAACATCCGAAACATGTCAAACACCCGAAACATTTTAAACATACGAAACATTCAAAACATGTCAAACACCCGAAACATGTCAAACATACGAAACATCCGAAACATGTGAAACACCCAAAACATGTCAAACATACGAAACATCCGAAACATGTCAAACACCCAAAACTTGTCAAACATACGAAACATCCAAAACATGTCAAACATACGAAACATCTGAAACATGTAAAACACCCAAAACATGTCAAACACCCGAAAATGGTCAAACATACGAAACATGTCAAACATACAAAACATCTGAATTATGTCAAACGACCGAAACATGTCAAACATACGAAACATCCGAAACATGTCAAACACACGAAACATGTTAAACATACGAAACATCCGAAACATGTCAAACACCCGAAACATTTTAAACATACGAAACATTCAAAACATGTCAAAAACCCGAAACATGTCAAACATACGAAACATCCGAAACATGTCAAACACCTGAAACATGTCAAACATACGAAACATCTAAAACATGTCAAACACCCGAAACATGTTAAACATACGAAACATCCGAAACATGTCAAACACCCGAAACATGTCAAACATACAAAACATCTGAATTATGTCAAACGACCGAAACATGTCAAACATACGAAACATCCGAAACATGTCAAACACACGAAACATGTTAAACATACGAAACATCCGAAACATGTCAAACACCCGAAACATGTTAAACACCCGAAACATGTCAAACATACGAAACATCCGAAACATGTTAAACACCCGAAACATGTCAAACATACAAAACATCTGAAACATGTCAAACACCCAAAACATGTTAAACATCCGAAACATCTAAAACATTTCAAACACTCGATACATTTCAAACAACCGAAACATGTCAAACACCCGAAACATGTCAAACATACAAAACATCTGAAACATTTCAAACACACGAAACATGTCAAACATACGAAACATCCGAAACAGGTCAAACACCCGAAACATGTCAAACACCCGAAACATTTCAAACATACGAAACATCCGAAACATTTCAAACACCTGAAACATGTCAAACATACAAAACATACGAAACACAACTTAAACACCCAAAACATGTCAAACATACGAAACATCCAAAAATATAAAACACCCGAAACATGTCAAACATACAAAACATCCTAAACATGTCAATCACCCGAAACAAGTCAAACACCCGAAACATGTCAAACATACGAAAATTCCGAAACATGTCAAACACCCGAAACATGTCAAACATACGAAACATTCGAAACATGTCAAACACCCGAAACATGTTAAACACCCGAAACATGTCAAACACCCGAAACATGTCAAACATACGAAACATCCGAAACATGTGAAACACCCAAAACATGTCAAACATACGAAACATCCAAAACATGTCCAACACCAAAAACATGTCAAACACCCGAAACATGTCAATATACGAAACATGTCAAACATACGAAACATCCAAAACATGTCAAACACCCGAAACATGTCAAACATACGAATCATCCGAAACATGTAAACACCCGAAACATGTCAAACATACGAAACATCTGAAACATGTCAAACACCAGAAACATGTCAAACATACGAAACATCCGAAACATGTCAAACATACTAAACATGTCAAACACCTAAAACATGTCAAACATACGAAACATCAGAAACATGTCAAACACCCGAAACATGTCAAACATACGAAACATTCAAAACATGTCAAACACCCGAAACATGTCAAACATACGAAACATCCCAAACATGTCAATCACCCGAAACATGTCAAACATAAGAAACATGTCAAACATACGAAACATCCGAAACATGTCAAACACCCGAAATATGTCAAACATACGAAACATCCGAAACATGTCAAACATACGAAACATCCGAAACATGTTAAACATACGAAACATCCGAAACATGTCAAACACCCGAAACATGTCAAACATACGAAACATCCGAAACTTGTCAAACATACGAAACACCCCAAACATGTGAACATACGAAATATCCGAAACATGTCAAACAACCTATACATGTCAAACATACGAAACATCCGAAACATGTCAAACATACAAAACATCTGAAACATGTCAAACACCCGAAACATGTCAAACATACGAAACTTCTGAAAAATGTCAAACACCAGAAACATGTCAAACATACAAAACATCTGAAACATGTCAAACATACTAAACATGTCAAACACCTAAAATATGTCAAACATACGAAACATCCGAAACATGTCAAACACCTGAAACATTTTAAACATACGAAACATTCAAAACATGTCAAAAACCCGAAACATGTCAAACATACGAAACATCCGAAACATGTCAAACACCCGAAACATGTCAAACATACAAAACATCTGAAACGTGTCAAACACCCGAAAAATGTCAAACATACGAAACATCCGAAACATGTCAAACACACGAAACATGTTAAACATCCGAAACATCCGAAACATGTCAAACACCCGAAACATCTTTAACACCCGAAACATGTCAAACACCCAAAACATGTCAAACATACGAAACATCCGAAACATGTAAAACACCAGAAACATGTCAAACATACGAAACATCCGAAACATATCAAACACTCGAAACATATCAAACATACAAAACATCTGAAACATGTCAAACACCCAAAATATGTTAAACATCCGTAACATCTGAAACATTTCAAACACTCGATACATCTCAAACACTCGAAACATGTCAAACACCCGAAACATGTCAAACATACGAAAAATCCGAAATATGTCAAACACTCAAAACATGTCAAACATACAAAACATCTAAAACATGTCAAACACCCGAAACATGTCAAATACCCGAAACATGTCAAACATACGAAACATCCAAAACATGTCAAACACCCGAAACATGTCAAACATACGAAACATCCGAAACATGTCAAACACCCGAAACATGTCAAAAATACAAAACATCTGAAACATTTCAAACACACGAAACATGTCAAACATACGAAACATCCGAAACAGGTCAAACACCCGAAACATGTCAAACACCCGAAACATTTCAAACATACGAAACATCCGAAACATGTCAAACACCTGAAACATGTCAAACATACAAAACATATGAAACACAACTTAAACACCCAAAACATGTCAAACATATGAAACATCCTAAACATGTCAATCACCCGAAACAAGTCAAACACCCGAAACATGTCAAACATACGAAACATCCAAAACATGTCAAACACCCGAAACATGTCAAACATACGAAACATTCGAAACATGTCAAACACCCGAAACATGTTAAACACCCGAAACATGTCAAACACCCGAAACATGTCAAACATACGAAACATCCAAAACATGTGAAACACCCAAAACATGTCAAACATACGAAACATCCGAAACATGTCCAACACCAAAAACATGTCAAACACCCGAAACATGTCAATCATACGAAACATCCAAAACATTTCAAACATTCGAAATATGTCAAACATAGAAAACATGTCAAACATACGAAACATCCGAAACATGTCAAACATACGAAACATCCGAAACATGTCAAACATACAAAACATCCGAAACATGTCAAACATACAAAACATCTGAAACATGTCAAACACCCGAAACATGTCAAACATACGAAACATCCGAAACATGTCAAAATCTTGAAACTTGTCAAACATACGAAACATCCAAAACATGTCAAACAAATGAAACATCTGAAACATGTAAGACACCCAAAACATGTCAAACACCCGAAAATGGTCAAACATACGAAACATGTCAAACATACGAAACATCCGAAACATGTCAAACACACGAAACATGTCAAACATACGAAACATCTGAAACATGTCAAACACTCAAAACATGTCAAACATACGAAACATCTGAAACATGTCAAACACCCGAAACATGTCAAACATACGAAACATCTGAAACATGTCAAACACCAGAAACATGTCAAACATCTAAAACATCCGAAACATGTCAAACATACTAAACATGTCAAACACCTAAAACATGTCAAACATACGAAACATCCGAAACATGTCAAACACCCGAAACATTTTAAACATACGAAACATTCAAAACATGTCAAACACCCGAAACATGTCAAACATACGAAACATCCGAAACATGTGAAACATTCAAAACATGTCAATAATACGAAACATCCGAAACATGTCAAACACCCAAAACTTGTCAAACATACGAAACATCCAAAACATGTCAAACATACGAAACATCTGAAACATGTAAAACACCCAAAACATGTCAAACACCCGAAAATGGTCAAACATACGAAACATGTCAAACATACGAAACATGTCAAACATACGAAACATCCGAAACATGTCAAACATACAAAACATCTGAAACATGTCAAACACCCGAAACATGTCAAACATACGAAACATCTGAAACATGTCAAACACCCGAAATATGTCAAACATACGAAACATCCGAAACATGTCAAACATACGAAACATCCGAAACATGTCAAACATACAAAACATCTGAAACATGTCAAACACCCGAAACATGTCAAACATACGAAACATCCGAAACATGTGAAACACCCAAAACATGTCAAACATACGAAACATCCGAAACATGTCAAACACACAAAACTTGTCAAACATACGAAACATCCAAAACATGTCAAACATACGAAACATCTGAAACATGTAAAACACCCAAAACATGTCAAACACCCGAAAATGGTCAAACATACATTACATGTCAAAGATACGATACATCCGAAACATGTCAAACACACGAAACATGTCAAACATACAAAACATCTGAAACATGTCAAACACCCGAAACATGTCAAACATACGAAACATCTGAAACATGTCAAACACCCGAAACATGTCAAACATACGAAACATCTGAAACATGTCAAACACCAGAAACATGTCAAACATACAAAACAGCCGAAACATGTCAAACATACTAAACATGTCAAACACCTAAAACATGTCAAACATACGAAACATCCGAATTATGTCAAACACCCGAAACATTTTAAACATACGAAACATTCAAAACATGTTAAAAACCCGAAACATGTCAAACATACGAAACATCCGAAACATGTCAAACACCTGAAACATGTCAAACATACGAAACATCTGAAACATGTCAAACACCAGAAACATGTTAAACATACGAAACATCCGAAACATGTTAAACACCCGAAACATGTCAAACATACAAAACATCTGAATTATGTCAAACACCCGAAACATGTCAAACATACGAAACATCCGAAACATGTCAAACACACGAAACATGTTAAACATACGAAACATCCGAAACATGTCAAACACCCGAAACATGTTAAACACCCGAAACATGTCAAACATACGAAACATCCGAAACATGTAAAACACCAGAAACATGTCAAACATACAAAACATCCGAAACATATTAAACACTCGAAACATATCAAACATACAAAACATCTGAAACATGTCAAACACCCAAAACATGTTAAACATCCGAAACATCTGAAACATTTCAAACACTCGATACATCTCAAACAACCGAAACATGTCAAACACCCGAAACATGTCAAACATACGAAAAATCCGAAATATGTCAAACACTCAAAACATGTCAAACATACAAAACATCTAAAACATGTCAAACACCCGAAACATGTCAAATACCCGAAACATGTCAAACATACGAAACATCCAAAACATGTCAAACACCCGAAACATGTCAAACATACGAAACATCCGAAACATGTCAAACACCCGAAACATGTCAAACATACAAAACATCTGAAACATTTCAAACACACGAAACATGTCAAACATACGAAACATCCGAAACAGGTCAAACACCCAAAACATGTCAAACACCCGAAACATTTCAAACATACGAATTATCCGAAACATGTCAAACACCTGAAACATGTCAAACATACAAAACATACGAAACACAACTTAAACACCCAAAACATGTCAAACATACGAAACATCCGAAAAATGTAAAACACCCGAAACATGTCAAACATACAAAACATCCTAAACATGTCAATCACCCGAAACAAGTCAAACACCCGAAACATGTCAAACACCCGAAACATGTGAAACATACGAAATATTCGAAACATGTCAAACACCCGAAACATGTTAAACACCCGAAACATGTCAAACACCCGAAACATGTCAAACATACGAAACATCCGAAACATGTGAAACACCCAAAACATGTCAAACATACGAAACATCCGAAACATGTCCAACACCAAAAACATGTCAAACACCCGAAACATGTGAAACATACGAAACATGTCAAACATACGAAACATCCAAAACATGTCAAACACCCGAAACATGTCAAACATACGAATCATCCGAAACATGTAAACACCCGAAACATGTCAAACATACGAAACATCTGAAACATGTCAAACACCAGAAACATGTCAAACATACGAAACATCCGAAACATGTCAAACATACTAAACATGTCAAACACCTAAAACATGTCAAACATACGAAACATCAGAAACATGTCAAACACCCGAAACATGTAAAACATACGAAACATGTCAAACATAAGAAACATGTCAAACATACGAAACATCCGAAACATGTCAAACACTCGAAATATGTCAAACATACGAAACATCCGAAACATGTCAAACATACGAAACATCCGAAACATGTCAAACATACGAAACATCAAAAACATGTCAAACACCCGAAACATGTAAAACATACGAAACATCCGAAACTTGTCAAACATACGAAACACCCCAAACATGTCAAACATACGAAATATCCGAAACATGTCAAACAACCTATACATGTCAAACATACGAAACATCCGAAACATGTCAAACACCCGAAACATGTCAAACATACGAAACATCTGAAACATGTCAAACACCAGAAACATGTCAAACATACAAAACATCTGAAACATGTCAAACATACTAAACATGTCAAACACCTAAAACATGTCAAACATACGAAACATCCGAAACATGTCAAACACCCGAAACATTTTAAACATACGAAACATTCAAAACATGTCAAAAACCCGAAACATGTCAAACATACGAAACATCCGAAACATGTCAAACACCTGAAACATGTCAAACATACGAAACATTCAAAACATGTCAAACACCCGAAACATGTCAAACATAAGAAACATGTCAAACATACGAAACATCCGAAACATGTCAAACACTCGAAATATGTCAAACATACGAAACATCCGAAACATGTCAAACATACGAAACATCCGAAACATGTCAAACATACGAAACATCAAAAACATGTCAAACACCCGAAACATGTCAAACATACGAAACATCCGAAACTTGTCAAACATACGAAACACCCCAAAAATGTCAAACATACGAAATATCCGAAACATGTCAAACAACCTATACATGTCAAACATACGAAACATCCGAAACATGTCAAACATACAAAACATCTGAAACATGTCAAACACCCGAAACATGTCAAACATACGAAACATCTGAAACATGTCAAACACCAGAAATATGTCAAACATACAAAACATCTGAAACATGTCAAACATACTAAACATGTCAAACACCTAAAACATGTCAAACATACGAAACATCCGAAACATGTCAAACACCCGAAACATTTTAAACATACGAAACATTCAAAACATGTCAAAAACCCGAAACATGTCAAACATACGAAACATCCGAAACATGTCAAACACCTGAAACATGTCAAACATACGAAACATCTGAAACATGTCAAACACCCGAAACATGTTAAACATACGAAACATCCGAAACATGTCAAACACCCGAAACATGTCAAACATACAAAACATCTGAAACATGTCAAACACCCGAAACATGTCAAACATACGAAACATCCGAAACATGTCAAACACACGAAACATGTCAAACACCCGAAACATCTTTAACACCCGAAACATGTCAAACACCCAAAACATGTCAAACATCCGAAACATCTGAAACATTTCAAACACTCGATACATCTCAAACACCCGAAACATGTCAAACACCCGAAACATGTCAAACATACGAAAAATCCGAAATATGTCAAACACTCAAAACATGTCAAACATACAAAACATCTAAAACATGTCAAACACCCGAAACATGTCAAATACCCGAAACATGTCAAACATACGAAACATCCAAAACATGTCAAACACCCGAAACATGTCAAACATACGAAAAATTCGAAACATGTCAAACACCCGAAACATGTCAAAAATACAAAACATCTGAAACATTTCAAACACACGAAACATGTCAAACATACGAAACATCCGAAACAGTTCAAACACCCGAAACATGTCAAACACCCGAAACATTTCAAACATACAAAACATCCGAAACATGTCAAACACCTGAAACATGTCAAACATACAAAACATACGAAACACAACTTAAACACCCAAAACATGTTAAACATACGAAACATCCGAAAAATGTAAAACACCCGAAACATGTCAAACATACAAAACATCCTAAACATGTCAATCACCCGAAACAAGTCAAACACCCAAAACATGTCAAACATACGAAACATCCGAAACATGTCAAACACCCGAAACATGTCAAACATACGAAACATTTGAAACATGTCAAACACCCGAAACATGTTAAACACCCGAAACATGTCAAACACCCGAAACATGTCAAACATACGAAACATCCGAAACATGTGAAACACCCAAAACATGTCAAACATACGAAACATCCGAAACATGTCCAACACCAAAAACATGTCAAACACCCGAAACATGTCAAACATACGAAACATGTCAAACATACGAAACATCCAAAACATGTTAAACACCCAAATTATGTCAAACATACGAAACATCCGAAACATGTCAAACATACGAAACATCCGAAACATGTCAAACATACAAAACATCTGAAACATGTCAAACACCCGAAACATGTCAAACATACGAAACATCCGAAACATGTGAAACACCCAAAACATGTCAAACATACGAAACATCCGAAACATGTGAAACACCCAAAACTTGTCAAACATACGAAACATCCAAAACATGTCAAACATACGAAACATCTGAAACATGTAAAACACCCAAAACATGTCAAACACCCGAAAATGGTCAAACATACAAAACATGTTAAACATACGAAACATCTGAAACATGTCAAACACACGAAACATGTCAAACATACAAAACATCTGAAACATGTCAAAAACCAGAAACATGTAAACATACAAAACATCCGAAACATGTCAAACATACTAAACATGTCAAACACCTAAAACATGTCAAACATACGAAACATCCGAAACATGTCAAACACCCGAAACATTTTAAACATACGAAACATTCAAAACATGTCAAACACCCGAAACATGTCAAACATACGAAACATCTGAAACATGTCAAAACCCGAAACATGTCAAACATACGAAACATCCGAAACATGTCAAACACTTAAAACATGTCAAACATACGAAACATCCGAAACAAGTCAAACACCCAAAACATGTCAAACATAAGAAACATGTCAAACATACGAAACATCCGAAACATGTCAAACACCCGAAATATGTCAAACATACGAAACATCCGAAACATGTCAAACATACGAAACATCCGAAACATGTCAAACATACAAAACATCTGAAACATGTCAAACACCCGAAACATGTCAAACATACGAAACATCCGAAACATGTCAAACACCCGAAACATGTCAAACATACGAAACATCTGAAACATAACAAACACCCAAAACATGTCAAACATACGAAACATGTCAAACATACGAAACATACGAAACATGTAAACAACCGAAACATGTCAAACATACGAAACATGTCAAACACCCGAAACATGTCAAACATACGAGACATCCGAAACATGTCAAACATACAAAACATCTAAAACATGTAAAACACCAGAAACATGTCAAACATACGAAACATGTCAAACATACGAAACATGTCAAACATACGAAACATCCGAAACATGTCAAACATACGAAACATCCGAAACATGTCAAACATACGAAACATCCGAAACATGTGAAACATACAAAACATCTGAAACATGTCAAACACCCGAAACATGTCAAACATACGAAACATCCGAAACATGTCAAACACCCAAAACTTGTCAAGCATACGAAACATCCAAAACATGTCAAACATACGAAACATCTGAAACATGTAAAACACCCAAAACATGTCAAACACCCGAAAATGGTCAAACATACGAAACATGTCAAACATACGAAACATCCGAAACATGTCAAACACACGAAACATGTCAAACATACGAAACATCTGAAACATGTCAAACACCCGAAACATGTCAAACATACGAAACATCTGAAACATGTCAAACACCCGAAACATGTCAAACATACAAAACTTCTGAAACATGTCAAACAACAGAAACATGTCAAACATACAAAACATCCGAAACATGTCAAACATACTAAACATGTCAAACACCTAAAACATGTCAAACATACAAAACATCCGAAACATGTCAAACACCCGAAAAATTTTAAACATACGAAACATTCAAAACATGTCAAACATTCGAAACATGTCAAACATACGAAACATCCGAAACATGTGAAACACCCAAAACATGTCAAACATACGAAACATCCGAAACATGTCAAACACCCAAAACTTGTCAAACATACAAAACATCCAAAACATGTCAAACATACAAAACATCTGAAACATGTAAAACACCTAAAACATGTCAAACACCCGAAAATGGTCAAACATACGAAACATGTCAAACATACGAAACATGTCAAACATACGAAACATCTGAAACATGTCAAACACCCGAAACATGTCAAACATACGAAACATCCGAAACATGTCAAACACACGAAACATGTTAAACATACGAAACATCTGAAACATGTCAAACACCCGAAACATGTTAAACACCCGAAACATGTCAAACACCCAAAACATGTCAAACATTCGAAACATCCGAAACATGTAAAACACCAGAAACATGTCAAACATAGGAAACATCCGAAACATATCAAACACTCGAAACATATCAAACATACAAAACATCTGAAACATGTCAAACACCCAAAACATGTTAAACATCCAAAACATCTGAAACATTTCAAACACTCGATACATCTCAAACACCCGAAACATGTCAAACACCCGAAACATGTCAAACATACGAAAAATCCGAAATATGTCAAACACTCAAAACATGTCAAACATACAAAACATCTAAAACATGTCAAACACCCGAAACATGTCAAATACCCGAAACATGTCAAACATACGAAACATCCAAAACATGTCAAACACCCGAAACATGTCAAACATACGAAACATCCGAAACATGTCAAACACCCGAAACATGTCAAACATACAAAACATCTGAAACATTTCAAACTCACGAAACATGTCAAACATACGAATATCCGAAACATGTCAAACACCCGAAACATGTCAAATACCCGAAACATGTCAAACATACGAAACATCCAAAACATGTCAAACACCCGAAACATGTCAAACATACGAAACATCCGAAACATGTCAAACACCCGAAACATGTCAAAAATACAAAACATCTGAAACATTTCAAACACACGAAACATGTCAAACATACGAAACATCCGAAACAGGTCAAACACCCGAAACATGTCAAACACCCGAAACATTTCAAACATACGAAACATCCGAAACATGTAAAACACCTGAAACATGTCAAACACACGAAACATGTCAAACATACGAAACATCTGAAACATGTCAAACAGCCGAAACATGTCAAACATACGAAACATCTGAAACATGTCAAACACCCGAAACATGTCAAACATAAAAAACTTCTGAAACATGTCAAACAACAGAAACATGTCAAACATACAAAACATCCGAAACATGTCAAACATACTAAACATGTCAAACACCTAAAACATGTCAAACATACGAAACATCCGAAACATGTCAAACACCCGAAACATTTTAAACATACGAAACATTCAAAACATGTCAAACATTCGAAACATGTCAAACATACGAAACATCCGAAACATGTGAAACACCCAAAACATGTCAAACATACGAAACATCCGAAACATGTCAAACACCCAAAACTTGTCAAACATACAAAACATCCAAAACATGTCAAACATACGAAACATCTGAAACATGTAAAACACCCAAAACATGTCAAACACCCGAAAATGGTCAAACATACGATACATGTCAAAGATACGATACATCCGAAACATGTCAAACACACGAAACATGTCAAACATACGAAACATCTGAAACATGTCAAACACCCGAAACATGTCAAACATACGAAACATCTGAAACATGTCAAACACCCAAAACATGTCAAACATACGAAACATCTGAAACATGTCAAACACCAGAAACATGTCAAACATACAAAACAGCCGAAACATGTCAAACATACTAAACATGTCAAACACCTAAAACATGTCAAACATACGAAACATCCGAAACATGTAAAACACCCAAAACATGTCAAACATACGAAACATCCGAAACATGTCCAACACCAAAAACATGTCAAACACCCGAAACATGTCAAACATACGAAACATGTCAAACATACGAAACATCCAAAACATGTCAAACACCCGAAACATGTCAAACATACGAATCATCCGAAACATGTAAACACCCGAAACATGTCAAACATACGAAACATCTGAAACATGTCAAACACCAGAAACATGTCAAACATACGAAACATCCGAAACATGTCAAACATACTAAACATGTCAAACACCTAAAACATGTCAAACATACGAAACATCAGAAACATGTCAAACACCCGAAACATGTCAAACATACGAAACATTCAAAACATGTCAAACACCCGAAACATGTTAAACATACGAAACATCCTAAACATGTAAAACACCCGAAACATGTCAAACATAAGAAACATGTCAAACATACGAAACATCCGAAACATGTCAAACACCCGAAATATGTCAAACATACGAAACATCCGAAACATGTCAAACATACGAAACATCCGAAACATGTCAAACATACGAAACATCAAAAACATGTCAAACACTCGAAACATGTCAAACATACGAAACATCTGAAACATGTCAAACACCCGAAACATGTCAAACATACGAAACATCTGAAACATGTCAAACACCAGAAACATGTCAAACATACAAAACAGCCGAAACATGTCAAACATACTAAACATGTCAAACACCTAAAACATGTCAAACATACGAAACATCCGAAACATGTAAAACACCCAAAACATGTCAAACATACGAAACATCCGAAACATGTCCAACACCAAAAACATGTCAAACACCCGAAACATGTCAAACATACGAAACATCCGAAACATGTGAAACACCCAAAACATGTCAAACATACGAAACATCCGAAACATGTCAAACACACAAAACTTGTCAAACATACGAAACATCCAAAACATGTCAAACATACGAAACATCTGAAACATGTAAAACACCCAAAACATGTCAAACACCCGAAAATGGTCAAACATACGATACATGTCAAAGATACGATACATCCAAAACATGTCAAACACACGAAACATGTCAAACATACGAAACATCTGAAACATGTCAAACACCCGAAACATGTCAAACATACGAAACATCTGAAACATGTCAAACACCCGAAACATGTCAAACATACGAAACATCTGAAACATGTCAAACACCAGAAACATGTCAAACATACAAAACAGCCGAAACATGTCAAACATACTAAACATGTCAAACACCTAAAACATGTCAAACATACGAAACATCCGAAACATGTCAAACACCCGAAACATTTTAAACATACGAAACATTCAAAACATGTCAAAAACCCGAAACATGTCAAACATACGAAACATCCGAAACATGTCAAACACCTGAAACATGTCAAACATACGAAACATCTGAAACATGTCAAACACCCGAAACATGTTAAACATACGAAACATCCGAAACATGTTAAACACCCGAAACATGTCAAACATACAAAACATCTGAATTTTGTCAAACACCCGAAACATGTCAAACATACGAAACATCCGAAACATGTCAAACACACTAAACATGTTAAACATACGAAACATCCGAAACGTGTCAAACACCCGAAACATGTTAAACACCCGAAACATGTCAAACATACGAAACATCCGAAACATGTAAAACATCAGAAACATGTCAAACATACAAAACATCCGAAACATATTAAACACTCGAAACATATCAAACATACAAAACATCTGAAACATGTCAAACACCCAAAACATGTTAAACATCCGAAACATCTGAAACATTTCAAACACTCGATACATCTCAAACAACCGAAACATGTCAAACACCCGAAACATGTCAAACATACGAAAAATCCGAAATATGTCAAACACTCAAAACATGTCAAACATACAAAACATCTAAAACATGTCAAACACCCGAAACATGTCAAATACCCGAAACATGTCAAACATACGAAACATCCAAAACATGTCAAACACCCGAAACATGTCAAACATACGAAACATCCGAAACATGTCAAACACCCGAAACATGTCAAACATACAAAACATCTGAAACATTTCAAACACACGAAACATGTCAAACATACGAAACATCCGAAACAGGTCAAACACCCAAAACATGTCAAACACCCGAAACATTTCAAACATACGAATTATCCGAAACATGTCAAACACCTGAAACATGTCAAACATACAAAACATACGAAACACAACTTAAACACCCAAAACATGTCAAACATACGAAACATCCGAAAAATGTAAAACACAAGAAACATGTCAAACATACAAAACATCCTAAACATGTCAATCATTCGAAACAAGTCAAACACCCGAAACATGTCAAACACCCGAAACATGTCAAACATACGAAATATTCGAAACATGTTAAACACCCGAAACATGTTAAACACCCGAAACATGTCAAACATACGAAACATGTCAAACATACGAAACATCCGAAACATGTCCAACACCAAAAACATGTCAAACACCCGAAACATGTCAAACATACGAAACATGTCAAACATACGAAACATCCAAAACATGTCAAACACCCGAAACATGTCAAACATACGAATCATCCGAAACATGTAAACACCCGAAACATGTCAAACATACGAAACATCTGAAACATGTCAAACACCAGAAACATGTCAAACATACGAAACATCCGAAACATGTCAAACATACTAAACATGTCAAACACCTAAAACATGTCAAACATACGAAACATCAGAAACATGTCAAACACCCGAAACATGTAAAACATACGAAACATTCAAAACATGTCAAACACCCGAAACATGTCAAACATACGAAACATCCCAAACATGTCAAACACCCGAAACATGTCAAACATAAGAAACATGTCAAACATACGAAACATCCGAAACATGTCAAACACTCGAAATATGTCAAACATACGAAACATCCGAAACATGTCAAACATACGAAACATCCGAAACATGTCAAACATACGAAACATCAAAAACATGTCAAACACCCGAAACATGTCAAACATACGAAACATCCGAAACTTGTCAAACATACGAAACACCCCAAACATGTCAAACATACGAAATATCCGAAACATGTCAAACAACCTATACATGTCAAACATACGAAACATCCGAAACATGTCAAACATACAAAACATCTGAAACATGTCAAACACCCGAAACATGTCAAACATACGAAACATCTGAAACATGTCAAACACCAGAAACATGTCAAACATACAAAACATCTGAAACATGTCAAACATACTAAACATGTCAAACACCTAAAACATGTCAAACATACGAAACATCCGAAACATGTCAAACACCCGAAACATTTTAAACATACGAAACATTCAAAACATGTCAAAAACCCGAAACATGTCAAACATACGAAACATCCGAAACATGTCAAACACCTGAAACATGTCAAACATACGAAACATTCAAAACATGTCAAACACCCGAAACATGTCAAACATACGAAACATCCCAAACATGTCAAACACCCGAAACATGTCAAACATAAGAAACATGTCAAACATACGAAACATCCGAAACATGTCAAACACTCGAAATATGTCAAACATACGAAACATCCGAAACATGTCAAACATACGAAACATCCGAAACATGTCAAACATACGAAACATCAAAAACATGTCAAACACCCGAAACATGTCAAACATACGAAACATCCGAAACTTGTCAAACATACGAAACACCCCAAACATGTCAAACATACGAAATATCCGAAACATGTCAAACAACCTATACATGTCAAACATACGAAACATCCGAAACATGTCAAACATACAAAACATCTAAAACATGTCAAACACCCGAAACATGTCAAACATACAAAACATCTGAAACATGTCAAACACCAGAAACATGTCAAACATACAAAACATCTGAAACATGTCAAACATACTAAACATGTCAAACACCTAAAACATGTCAAACATACGAAACATCCGAAACATGTCAAACACCCGAAACATTTTAAACATACGAAACATTCAAAACATGTCAAAAACCCGAAACATGTCAAACATACGAAACATCCGAAACATGTCAAACACCTGAAACATGTCAAACATACGAAACATCTGAAACATGTCAAACACCCGAAACATGTTAAACATACGAAACATCCGAAACATGTCAAACACCCGAAACATGTCAAACATACAAAACATCTGAAACATGTCAAACACCCGAAACATGTCAAACATACGAAACATCCTAAACATGTCAAACACACGAAACATGTCAAACACCCGAAACATCTTTAACACCCGAAACATGTCAAACACCCAAAACATGTCAAACATCCGAAACATCTGAAACATTTCAAACACTCGATACATCTCAAACACCCGAAACATGTCAAACACCCGAAACATGTCAAACATACGAAAAATCCGAAATATGTCAAACACTCAAAACATGTCAAACATACAAAACATCTAAAACATGTCAAACACCCGAAACATGTCAAATACCCGAAACATGTCAAACATACGAAACATCCAAAACATGTCAAACACCCGAAACATGTCAAACATACGAAAAATTCGAAACATGTCAAACACCCGAAACATGTCAAAAATACAAAACATCTGAAACATTTCAAACACACGAGACATGTCAAACATACGAAACATCCGAAACAGTTCAAACTCCCGAAACATGTCAAACACCCGAAACATTTCAAACATACAAAACATCCAAAACATGTCAAACACCTGAAACATGTCAAACATACAAAACATACGAAACACAACTTAAACACCCAAAACATGTTAAACATACGAAACATCCGAAAAATGTAAAACACCCGAAACATGTCAAACATACAAAACATCCTAAACATGTCAATCACCCGAAACAAGTCAAACACCCAAAACATGTCAAACATACGAAACATCCGAAACATGTTAAACACCCGAAACATGTCAAACATACGAAACATTTGAAACATGTCAAACACCCGAAACATGTTAAACACCCGAAACATGTCAAACACCCGAAACATGTCAAACATACGAAACATCCGAAACATGTGAAACACCCAAAACATGTCAAACATACGAAACATCCGAAACATGTCCAACACCAAAAACATGTCAAACACCCGAAACATGTCAAACATACGAAACATGTCAAACATACGAAACATCCAAAACATGTCAAACACCCGAAACATGTCAAACATACGAATCATCCGAAACATGTAAACACCCGAAACATGTCAAACATACGAAACATCTGAAACATGTCAAACACCAGAAACATGTCAAACATACGAAACATCCGAAACATGTCAAAAATACTAAACATGTCAAACACCTAAAACATGTCAAACATACGAAACATCAGAAACATGTCAAACACCCGAAACATGTCAAACATACGAAACATTCAAAACATGTCAAAAACCCGAAACATGTCAAACATACGAAACATCCCAAACATGTCAAACACCCGAAACATGTCAAACATAAGAAACATGTCAAACATACGAAACATCCGAAACATGTCAAACATACGAAACATCCGAAACATGTCAAACACCCGAAACATGTCAAACATACGAAACATCCGAAACTTGTCAAACATACAAAACATCTGAAACATGTCAAACACCCGAAACATGTCAAACATACGAAACATCCGAAACATGTCAAACACCCGAAACATGTCAAACATACGAAACATCTGAAACATAACAAACACCCGAAACATGTCAAACATACGAAACATGTCAAACATACGAAACATCCGAAACATGTCAAACACCCGAAACATGTCAAACATAAAAAACTTCTGAAGCATGTCAAACACCCGAAACATGTCAAAGATACGAAACATCCGAAACATGTGAAACACCCAAAACATGTCAAACATACTAAACATCCGAAACATGTCAAACACCCAAAACTTGTCAAACATACGAAACATCCAAAACATGTCAAACATACGAAACATCTTAAACATGTAAAACACAAAAAACATGTCAAACACCCGAAAATGGTCAAACATACGAAACATGTCAAACATACGAAACATCCGAAACATGTCAAACACCCGAAACATGTCAAACATACGAAACATCTGAAACATGTCAAACACCCGAAACATGTCAAACATACGAAACATCTGAAACATGTCAAACACCAGAAACATGTCAAACATACAAAACATCCGAAACATGTCAAACATACTAAACATGTCAAACACCTAAAACATGTCAAACATACGAAACATCCGAAACATGTCAAACACCCGAAAAATTTTAAACATACGAAACATTCAAAACATGTCAAACACCCGAAACATGTCAAACATACGAAACATCCGAAACATGTCAAACATACGAAACATCCGAAACAAGTCAAACACCCAAAACATGTCAAACATAAGAAACATGTCAAACATACGAAACATCCAAAACATGTTAAACACCCAAAATATGTCAAACATACGAAACATCCGAAACATGTCAAACATACGAAACATCCGAAACATGTCAAACATACAAAACATCTGAAACATGTCAAACACCCGAAACATGTCAAACATACGAAACATCCGAAACATGTGAAACACCCAAAACATGTCAAACATACGAAACATCCGAAACATGTGAAACACCCAAAACTTGTCAAACATACGAAACATCCAAAACATGTCAAACATACGAAACATCTGAAACATGTAAAACACCCAAAACATGTCAAACACCCGAAAATGGTCAAACATACAAAACATGTTAAACATACGAAACATCTGAAACATGTCAAACACACGAAACATGTCAAACATACAAAACATCTGAAACATGTCAAACACCAGAAACATGTCAAACATACAAAACATCCGAAACATGTCAAACATACTAAACATGTCAAACACCTAAAACATGTCAAACATACGAAACATCCGAAACATGTCAAACACCCGAAACATTTTAAACATACGAAACATTCAAAACATGTCAAACACCCGAAACATGTCAAACATACGAAACATCTGAAACATGTCAAAACCCGAAACATGTCAAACATACGAAACATCCGAAACATGTCAAACACTTAAAACATGTCAAACATACGA
The DNA here is from genome assembly GCA_036873155.1 of Biomphalaria sudanica. Lineage (NCBI taxonomy): Eukaryota > Metazoa > Mollusca > Gastropoda > Planorbidae > Biomphalaria > Biomphalaria sudanica. Next base: position 192,275 of record JAZGLO010006655.1, on the reverse strand, counting down.
AACATCCGAAACAAGTCAAACACCCAAAACATGTCAAACATAAGAAACATGTCAAACATACGAAACATCCAAAACATGTCAAACACCCGAAATATGTCAAACATACGAAACATCCGAAACATGTCAAACATACGAAACATCCGAAACATGTCAAACATACAAAACATCTGAAACATGTCAAACACCCGAAACATGTCAAACATACGAAACATCCGAAACATGTCAAACACCCGAAACATGTCAAACATACGAAACATCTGAAACATAACAAACACCTGAAACATGTCAAACATACGAAACATGTCAAACATACGAAACATACGAAACATGTAAACACCCGAAACATGTCAAACATACGAAACATGTCAAACACCCGAAACATGTCAAACATACGAGACATCCGAAACATGTCAAACATACAAAACATCTAAAACATGTAAAACACCAGAAACATGTCAAACATACGAAACATCCGAAACATGTCAAACACCCGAAACATGTCAAACATACAAAATTTCTGAAACATGTCAAACACCCGAAACATGTCAAACATACGAAACATCCAAAACATTTCAAACATATGAAATATGTCAAACATACGAAACATGTCAAACATACGAAACATCCGAAACATGTCAAACATACGAAACATCCGAAACATGTCAAACATACGAAACATCCGAAACATGTGAAACATACAAAACATCTGAAACATGTCAAACACCCGAAACATGTCAAACATACGAAACATCCGAAACATGTCAAACACCCAAAACTTGTCAAGCATACGAAACATCCAAAACATGTCAAACATACGAAACATCTGAAACATGTAAAACACCCAAAACATGTCAAACACCCGAAAATGGTCAAACATACGAAACATGTCAAACATACGAAACATCCGAAACATGTCAAACACACGAAACATGTCAAACATACGAAACATCTGAAACATGTCAACACCCGAAACATGTCAAACATACGAAACATCTGAAACATGTCAAACACCCGAAACATGTCAAACATACAAAACTTCTGAAACATGTCAAACAACAGAAACATGTCAAACATACAAAACATCCGAAACATGTCAAACATACTAAACATGTCAAACACCTAAAACATGTCAAACATACGAAACATCCGAAACATGTCAAACACCCGAAAAATTTTAAACATACGAAACATTCAAAACATGTCAAACATTCGAAACATGTCAAACATACGAAACATCCGAAACATGTGAAACACCCAAAACATGTCAAACATACGAAACATCCGAAACATGTCAAACACCCAAAACTTGTCAAACATACAAAACATCCAAAACATGTCAAACATACAAAACATCTGAAACATGTAAAACACCCAAAACATGTCAAACACCCGAAAATGGTCAAACATACGAAACATGTCAAACATACGAAACATGTCAAACATACGAAACATCTGAAACATGTCAAACACCCGAAACATGTCAAACATACGAAACATCCAAAACATGTCAAACACACGAAACATGTTAAACATACGAAACATCTGAAACATGTCAAACACCCGAAACATGTTAAACACCCGAAACATGTCAAACACCCAAAACATGTCAAACATACGAAACATCCGAAACATGTAAAACACCAGAAACATGTCAAACATAGGAAACATCCGAAACATATCAAACACTCGAAACATATCAAACATACAAAACATCTGAAACATGTCAAACACCCAAAACATGTTTAACATCCAAAACATCTGAAACATTTCAAACACTTGATACATCTCAAACACCCGAAACATGTCAAACACCCGAAACATGTCAAACATACGAAAAATCCGAAATATGTTAAACACTCAAAACATGTCAAACATACAAAACATCTAAAACATGTCAAACACCCGAAACATGTCAAATACCCGAAACATGTCAAACATACGAAACATCCAAAACATGTCAAACACCCGAAACATGTCAAACATACGAAACATCCGAAACATGTCAAACACCCGAAACATGTCAAACATACAAAACATCTGAAACATTTCAAACTCACGAAACATGTCAAACATACGAATATCCGAAACATGTCAAACACCCGAAACATGTCAAATACCCGAAACATGTCAAACATACGAAACATCCAAAACATGTCAAACACCCGAAACATGTCAAACATACGAAACATCCGAAACATGTCAAACACCCGAAACATGTCAAAAATACAAAACATCTGAAACATTTCAAACAGACGAAACATGTCAAACATACGAAACATCCGAAACAGGTCAAACACCCGAAACATGTCAAACACCCGAAACATTTCAAACATACGAAACATCCGAAACATGTAAAACACCTGAAACATGTCAAACACACGAAACATGTCAAACATACGAAACATCCGAAACATGTGAAACACCCAAAACATGTCAAACATACGAAACATCCGAAACATGTCAAACATCCAAAACATTTCAAACATATGAAATATGTCAAACATACGAAACATGTCAAACATACGAAACATCCGAAACATGTCAAACATACGAAACATCCGAAACATGTCAAACATACGAAACATCCGAAACATGTGAAACATACAAAACATCTGAAACATGTCAAACACCCGAAACATGTCAAACATACGAAACATCCGAAACATGTCAAACACCCAAAACTTGTCAAGCATACGAAACATCCAAAACATGTCAAACATACGAAACATCTGAAACATGTAAAACACCCAAAACATGTCAAACACCCGAAAATGGTCAAACATACGAAACATGTCAAACATACGAAACATCCGAAACATGTCAAACACACGAAACATGTCAAACATACGAAACATCTGAAACATGTCAAACACCCGAAACATGTCAAACATACGAAACATCTGAAACATGTCAAACACCCGAAACATGTCAAACATACAAAACTTCTGAAACATGTCAAACAACAGAAACATGTCAAACATACAAAACATCCGAAACATGTCAAACATACTAAACATGTCAAACACCTAAAACATGTCAAACATACGAAACATCCGAAACATGTCAAACACCCGAAAAATTTTAAACATACGAAACATTCAAAACATGTCAAACATTCGAAACATGTCAAACATACGAAACATCCGAAACATGTGAAACACCCAAAACATGTCAAACATACGAAACATCCGAAACATGTCAAACACCCAAAACTTGTCAAACATACAAAACATCCAAAACATGTCAAACATACAAAACATCTGAAACATGTAAAACACCCAAAACATGTCAAACACCCGAAAATGGTCAAACATACGAAACATGTCAAACATACGAAACATGTCAAACATACGAAACATCTGAAACATGTCAAACACCCGAAACATGTCAAACATACGAAACATCCGAAACATGTCAAACACACGAAACATGTTAAACATACGAAACATCTGAAACATGTCAAACACCCGAAACATGTTAAACACCCGAAACATGTCAAACACCCAAAACATGTCAAACATACGAAACATCCGAAACATGTAAAACACCAGAAACATGTCAAACATAGGAAACATCCGAAACATATCAAACACTCGAAACATATCAAACATACAAAACATCTGAAACATGTCAAACACCCAAAACATGTTTAACATCCAAAACATCTGAAACATTTCAAACACTTGATACATCTCAAACACCCGAAACATGTCAAACACCCGAAACATGTCAAACATACGAAAAATCCGAAATATGTTAAACACTCAAAACATGTCAAACATACAAAACATCTAAAACATGTCAAACACCCGAAACATGTCAAATACCCGAAACATGTCAAACATACGAAACATCCAAAACATGTCAAACACCCGAAACATGTCAAACATACGAAACATCCGAAACATGTCAAACACCCGAAACATGTCAAAAATACAAAACATCTGAAACATTTCAAACACACGAAACATGTCAAACATACGAAACATCCGAAACAGGTCAAACACCCGAAACATGTCAAACACCCGAAACATTTCAAACATACGAAACATCCGAAACATGTAAAACACCTGAAACATGTCAAACACACGAAACATGTCAAACATACGAAACATCTGAAACATGTCAAACACCCGAAACATGTCAAACATACGAAACATCTGAAACATGTCAAACACCCGAAACATGTCAAACATAAAAAACTTCTGAAACATGTCAAACAACAGAAACATGTCAAACATACAAAACATCCGAAACATGTCAAACATACTAAACATGTCAAACACCTAAAACATGTCAAACATACGAAACATCCGAAACATGTCAAACACCCGAAACATTTTAAACATACGAAACATTCAAAACATGTCAAACATTCGAAACATGTCAAACATACGAAACATCCGAAACATGTGAAACACCCAAAACATGTCAAGCATACGAAACATCCGAAACATGTCAAACACCCAAAACTTGTCAAACATACAAAACATCCAAAACATGTCAAACATACGAAACATCTGAAACATGTAAAACACCCAAAACATGTCAAACACCCGAAAATGGTCAAACATACGATACATGTCAAAGATACGATACATCCGAAACATGTCAAACACACGAAACATGTCAAACATACGAAACATCTGAAACATGTCAAAATCCCGAAACATGTCAAACATACGAAACATCTGAAACATGTCAAACACCCGAAACATGTCAAACATACGAAACATTCAAAACATGTCAAACACCCGAAACATGTTAAACATACGAAACATCCTAAACATGTAAAACACCCGAAACATGTCAAACATAAGAAACATGTCAAACATACGAAACATCCGAAACATGTCAAACACCCGAAATATGTCAAACATACGAAACATCCGAAACATGTCAAACATACGAAACATCCGAAACATGTCAAACATACGAAACATCAAAAACATGTCAAACCCCCGAAACATGTCAAACATACGAAACATCTGAAACTGGTCAAACACCCGAAACATGTCAAACATACGAAACATCTGAAACATGTCAAACACCAGAAACATGTCAAACATACAAAACAGCCGAAACATGTCAAACATACTAAACATGTCAAACACCTAAAACATGTCAAACATACGAAACATCCGAAACATGTAAAACACCAAAAACATGTCAAACATACGAAACATCCGAAACATGACCAACACCAAAAACATGTCAAACACCCGAAACATGTCAAACATACGAAACATGTCAAACATACGAAACATCCAAAACATGTCAAACACCCGAAACATGTCAAACATACGAATCATCCGAAACATGTAAACACCCAAAACATGTCAAACATACGAAACATCTGAAACATGTCAAACACCAGAAACATGTCAAACATACGAAACATCCGAAACATGTCAAACATACTAAACATGTCAAACACCTAAAACATGTCAAACATACGAAACATCAGAAACATGTCAAACACCCGAAACATGTCAAACATACGAAACATTCAAAACATGTCAAACACCCGAAACATGTTAAACATACGAAACATCCTAAACATGTAAAACACCAGAAACATGTCAAACATAAGAAACATGTCAAACATACGAAACATCCGAAACATGTCAAACACCCGAAATATGTCAAACATACGAAACATCCGAAACATGTCAAACATACGAAACATCCGAAACATGTCAAACATACGAAACATCAAAAACATGTCAAACACCCGAAACATGTCAAACATACGAAACATCCGAAACTTGTCAAACATACGAAACACCCCAAACATGTCAAACATACGAAATATCCGAAACATGTCAAACAACCTATACATGTCAAACATACGAAACATCCGAAACATGTCAAACATACAAAACATCTGAAACATGTCAAACACCCGAAACATGTCAAACATACGAAACATCTGAAACATGTCAAACACCCAAAACATGTTAAACATCCGAAACATCTGAAACATTTCAAACACTCGATACATCTCAAACACCCGAAACATGTCAAACACCCGAAACATGTCAAACATACGAAAAATCCGAAATATGTCAAACACTCAAAACATTTTAAACATACGAAACATTCAAAACATGTCAAAAACCCGAAACATGTCAAACATACGAAACATCCGAAACATGTCAAACACCTGAAACATGTCAAACACCCGAAACATGTTAAACATACGAAACATCCGAAACATGTCAAACACCCGAAACATGTCAAACATACAAAACATCTGAAACATGTCAAACACCCGAAACATGTCAAACATACGAAACATCCGAAACATGTCAAACACACGAAACATGTTAAACATCCGAAACATCCGAAACATGTCAAACACCCGAAACATCTTTAATACCCGAAACATGTCAAACACCCAAAACATGTCAAACATACGAAACATCCGAAACATGTAAAATACCAGAAACATGTCAAACATACGAAACATCCGAAACATATCAAACACTCGAAACATATCAAACATACAAAACATCTGAAACATGTCAAACACCCAAAACATGTTAAACATCCGAAACATCTGAAACATTTCAAACACTCGATACATCTCAAACACCCGAAACATGTCAAACACCCGAAACATGTCAAACATACGAAAAATCCGAAATATGTCAAACACTCAAAACATGTCAAACATACAAAACATCTAAAACATGTCAAACACCCGAAACATGTCAAATACCCGAAACATGTCAAACATACGAAACATCCAAAACATGTCAAACACCCGAAACATGTCAAACATACGAAACATCCGAAACATGTCAAACACCCGAAACATGTCAAAAATACAAAACATCTAAAACATTTCAAACACACGAAACATGTCAAACATACAAAACATCCGAAACAGGTCAAACACCCGAAACATGTTAAACACCCGAAACATTTCAAACATACGAAACATCCGAAACATGTCAAACACCTGAAACATGTCAAACATACAAAACATACAAAACACAACTTAAACACCTAAAACATGTCAAACATACGAAACATCCGAAAAATGTAAAACACCCGAAACATGTCAAACATACAAAACATCCTAAACATGTCAATCACCCGAAACAAGTCAAACACCCGAAACATGTCAAACATACGAAAATTCCGAAACATGTCAAACACCCGAAACATGTCAAACATACGAAACATTCGAAACATGTCAAACACCCGAAACATGTTAAACACCCGAAACATGTCAAACACCCGAAACATGTCAAACATACGAAACATCCGAAACATGTGAAACACCCAAAACATGTCAAACATACGAAACATCTGAAACATGTCCAACACCAAAAACATGTCAAACACCCGAAACATGTCAAACATACGAAACATGTCAAACATACGAAATATCCAAAACATGTCAAACACCCGAAACATGTCAAACATACGAATCATCCGAAACATGTAAACACCCGAAACATGTCAAACATACGAAACATCTGAAACATGTCAAACACCAGAAACATGTCAAACATACGAAACATCCGAAACATGTCGAACATACTAAACATGTCAAACACCTAAAACATGTCAAACATACGAAACATCAGAAACATTCAAACACCCGAAACATGTCAAACATACGAAACATTCAAAACATGTCAAACACCCGAAACATGTCAAACATACGAAATATCCCAAACATGTCAAACACCCGAAACATGTCAAACATAAGAAACATGTCAAACATACGAAACATCCGAAACATGTCAAACACCCGAAATATGTCAAACATATGAAACATCCGAAACATGTCAAACATACGAAACATCCGAAACATGTCAAACATACGAAACATCAAAAACATGTCAAACACCCGAAACATGTCAAACATACGAAACATCCGAAACTTGTCAAACATACGAAACACCCCAAACATGTCAAACATACGAAATATCCGAAACATGTCAAACAACCTATACATGTCAAACATACGAAACATCCGAAACATGTCAAACATACAAAACATCTGAAACATGTCAAACACCCGAAACATGTCAAACATACGAAACATCTGAAACATGTCAAACACCAGAAACATGTCAAACATACAAAACATCTAAAAAATGTCAAACATAATAAACATGTCAAACACTTAAAACATGTCAAACATACGAAACATCCGAAACATGTCAAACACCCGAAACATTTTAAACATACGAAACATTCAAAACATGTCAAAAACCCGAAACAAGTCAAACATACGAAACATCCGAAACATGTCAAACACCTGTAACATGTCAAACATACGAAACATCTGAAACATGTCAAACACCCGAAACATGTTAAACATACGAAACATCCGAAACATGTCAAACACCCGAAACATGTCAAACATACAAAACATCTGAAACATGTCAAACACCCGAAACATGTCAAACATACGAAACATCCGAAACATGTCAAACACACGAAACATGTTAAACATCCGAAACATCCGAAACATGTCAAACATTCGAAACATCTTTAACATCCGAAACATGTAAAACACCAGAAACATGTCAAACATACGAAACATCCGAAACATATCAAACACTCGAAACATATCAAACATACAAAACATCTGAAACATGTCAAACACCCAAAACATGTTAAACATCCGAAACATCTGAAACATTTCAAACACTCGATACATCTCAAACACACGAAACATGTCAAACACCCGAAACATGTCAAACATACGAAAAATCCGAAATATGTCAAACACTCAAAACATGTCAAACATACAAAACATCTAAAACATGTCAAACACCCGAAACATGTCAAATACCCGAAACATGTCAAACATACGAAACATCCAAAACATGTCAAACACCCGAAACATGTCAAACATACGAAACATCCGAAACATGTCAAACACCCGAAACATGTCAAAAATACAAAACATCTGAAACATTTCAAACACACGAAACATGTCAAACATACGAAACATCCGAAACAGGTCAAACACCCGAAACATGTCAAACACCCGAAACATTTCTAACATACGAAACATCCGAAACATGTCAAACACCTGAAACATGTCAAACATACAAAACATACAAAACACAACTTAAACACCCAAAACATGTCAAACATACGAAACATCCGAAAAATGTAAAACACCCGAAACATGTCAAACATACAAAACATCCTAAACATGTCAATCACCCGAAACAAGTCAAACACCCGAAACATGTCAAACATACGAAAATTCCGAAACATGTCAAACACCCGAAACATGTCAAACATACGAAACATTCGAAACATGTCAAACACCCGAAACATGTCAAACACCCGAAACATGTTAAACATACGAAACATCCGAAACATGTGAAACACCCAAAACATGTCAAACATACGAAACATCTGAAACATGTCCAACACCAAAAACATGTCAAACACCCGAAACATGTCAAACATACGAAACATGTCAAACATACGAAACATCCAAAACATGTCAAACACCCGAAACATGTCAAACATACGAATCATCCGAAACATGTAAACACCCGAAACATGTCAAACATACGAAACATCTGAAACATGTCAAACACCAGAAACATGTCAAACATACGAAACATCCGAAACATGTCAAACATACTAAACATGTCAAACACCTAAAACATGTCAAACATACGAAACATCAGAAACATTCAAACACCCGAAACATGTCAAACATACGAAACATTCAAAACATGTCAAACACCCGAAACATGTCAAACATACGAAACATCCCAAACATGTCAAACACCCGAAACATGTCAAACATAAGAAACATGTCAAACATACGAAACATCCGAAACATGTCAAACACCCGAAATATGTCAAACATACGAAACATCCGAAACATGTCAAACATACGAAACATCCGAAACATGTCAAACATACGAAACATCCGAAACATGTCAAACATACGAAACATCCGAAACATGTCAAACACCCGAAACATGTCAAAAATACAAAACATCTGAAACATTTCAAACACACGAAACATGTCAAACATACGAAACATCCGAAACAGGTCAAACACCCGAAACATGTCAAACACCCGAAACATTTCAAACATACGAAACATCCGAAACATGTCAAACACCTGAAACATGTCAAACATACAAAACATACAAAACACAACTTAAACACCCAAAACATGTCAAACATACGAAACATCCGAAAAATGTAAAACACCCGAAACATGTCAAACATACAAAACATCCTAAACATGTCAATCACCCGAAACAAGTCAAACACCCGAAACATGTCAAACATACGAAAATTCCGAAACATGTCAAACACCCGAAACATGTCAAACATACGAAACATTCGAAACATGTCAAACACCCGAAACATGTTAAACACCCGAAACATGTCAAACACCCGAAACATGTTAAACATACGAAACATCCGAAACATGTGAAACACCCAAAACATGTCAAACATACGAAACATCTGAAACATGTCCAACACCAAAAACATGTCAAACACCCGAAACATGTCAAACATACGAAACATGTCAAACATACGAAACATCCAAAACATGTCAAACACCCGAAACATGTCAAACATACGAATCATCCGAAACATGTAAACACCCGAAACATGTCAAACATACGAAACATCTGAAACATGTCAAACACCAGAAACATGTCAAACATACGAAACATCCGAAACATGTCAAACATACTAAACATGTCAAACACCTAAAACATGTCAAACATACGAAACATCAGAAACATTCAAACACCCGAAACATGTCAAACATACGAAACATTCAAAACATGTCAAACACCCGAAACATGTCAAACATACGAAACATCCCAAACATGTCAAACACCCGAAACATGTCAAACATAAGAAACATGTCAAACATACGAAACATCCGAAACATGTCAAACACCCGAAATATGTCAAACATACGAAACATCCGAAACATGTCAAACATACGAAACATCCGAAACATGTCAAACATACGAAACATCAAAAACATGTCAAACACCCGAAACATGTCAAACATACGAAACATCCGAAACTTGTCAAACATACGAAACACCCCAAACATGTCAAACATACGAAATATCCGAAACATGTCAAACAACCTATACATGTCAAACATACGAAACATCCGAAACATGTCAAACATACAAAACATCTGAAACATGTCAAACACCCGAAACATGTCAAACATACGAAACATCTGAAACATGTCAAACACCCGAAACATGTTAAACATACGAAACATCTAAAACATGTCAAACATACTAAACATGTCAAACACTTAAAACATGTCAAACATACGAAACATCCGAAACATGTCAAACACCGAAACATTTTAACATACGAAACATTCAAAACATGTCAAAAACCCGAAACATGTCAAACATACGAAACATCCGAAACATGTCAAACACCTGAAACATGTCAAACATACGAAACATCTGAAACATGTCAAACACCCGAAACATGTTAAACATACGAAACATCCGAAACATGTCAAACATACAAAACATGTCAAACATACAAAACATCTGAAACATGTCAAACACCCGAAACATGTCAAACATACGAAACATCCGAAACATGTCAAACACACGAAACATGTTAAACATCCGAAACATCCGAAACATGTCAAACATTCGAAACATCTTTAACACCCGAAACATGTCAAACACCCAAAACATGTCAAACATACGAAACATCCGAAACATGTAAAACACCAGAAACATGTCAAACATACGAAACATCCGAAACATATCAAACACTCGAAACATATCAAACATACAAAACATCTGAAACATGTCAAACACCCAAAACATGTTAAACATCCGAAACATCTGAAACATTTCAAACACTCGATACATCTCAAACACCCGAAACATGTCAAACACCCAAACATGTCAAACATACGAAAAATCCGAAATATGTCAAACACTCAAAACATGTCAAACATACAAAACATCTAAAACATGTCAAACACCCGAAACATGTCAAATACCCGAAACATGTCAAACATACGAAACATCCAAAACATGTCAAACACCCGAAACATGTCAAACATACGAAACATCCGAAACATGTGAAACACCCGAAACATGTCATAAATACAAAACATCTGAAACATTTCAAACACACGAAACATGTCAAACATACGAAACATCCGAAACAGGTCAAACACCCGAAACATGTCAAACACCCGAAACATTTCAAACATACGAAACATCCGAAACATGTCAAACACCTGAAACATGTCAAACTTACAAAACATACAAAACACAACTTAAACACCCAAAACATGTCAAACATACGAAACATCCGAAAAATGTAAAACAACCGAAACATGTCAAACATACAAAACATCCTAAACATGTCAATCACCCGAAACAAGTCAATTACCCGAAACATGTCAAACATACGAAACATCCGAAACATGTCAAACACCCGAAACATGTCAAACATACGAAACATTCGAAACATGTCAAACACCCGAAACATGTTAAACACCCGAAACATGTCAAACTCCCGAAACATGTCAAACATACGAAACATCCGAAACATGTGAAACACCCAAAACATGTCAAACATACGAAACATCCGAAACATGTCTAACACCAAAAACATGTCAAACACCCGAAACATGTCAAACATACGAAACATGTCAAACATACGAAACATCCAAAACATGTCAAACACCCGAAACATGTCAAACATACGAATCATCCGAAACATGTAAACACCCGAAACATGTCAAACATACGAAACATCTGAAACATGTCAAACACCAGAAACATGTCAAACATACGAAACATCCGAAACATGTCAAAAATACTAAACATGTCAAACACCTAAAACATATTAAACATACGAAACATCAGAAACATGTCAAACACCCGAAAAATGTCAAACATACGAAACATTCAAAACATGTCAAAAACCCGAAACATGTCAAACATACGAAACATCCCAAACATGTCAAACACCCGAAAAATGTCAAACATAAGAAACATGTCAAACATACGAAACATCCGAATCATGTCAAACATACGAAACATCCGAAACATGTCAAACACCCGAAACATGTCAAACATACGAAACATCCGAAACTTGTCAAACATACAAAACATCTGAAACATGTCAAACACCCGAAACATGTCAAACATACGAAACATCCGAAACATGTCAAACACCCGAAACATGTCAAACATACGAAACATGTCAAACATACGAAACATCCGAAACATGTCAAACACCCGAAACATGTCAAACATAAAAAACTTCTGAAACATGTCAAACACCCGAAACATGTCAAACATACGAAACATCCGAAATATGTGAAACACCCAAAACATGTCAAACATGCGAAACATCCGAAACATGTCAAACACCCAAAACTTGTCAAACATACGAAACATCCAAAACATGTCAAACATACGAAACATCTGAAACATGTAAAACACAAAAAACATGTGCAAACACCCGAAAATGGTCAAACATACGAAACATGTCAAACATACGAAACATCTGAAACATGTAAAACACCCAAAACATGTCAAACACCCGAAAATGGTCAAACATACAAAACATGTCAAACATACGATACATCCGAAACATGTCAAACACACGAAACATGTCAAACATACGAAACATCTGAAACATGTCAAACACCCGAAACATGTCAAACATACGAAACATCTGAAACATGTCAAACACCCGAAACATGTCAAACATACAAAACATCTGAAACATGTCAAACACCAGAAACATGTCAAACATACAAAACATCCGAAACATGTCAAACATACTAAACATGTCAAACACCTAAAACATGTAAAACATACGAAACATCGAAACATGTCAAACACCCGAAACATTTTAAACATACGAAACATTTGAAACATGTCAAACACCCGAAACATGTCAAACATACAAAACATCTGAAACATGTCAAACACCAGAAACATGTCAAACATACAAAACATCCGAAACATGTCAAACATACTAAACATGTCAAACACCTAAAACATGTCAAACATACGAAACATCCGAAACATGTCAAACACCTGAAAAATGTCAAACATACAAAACATCAGAAACATGTCAAACACCAGAAACATGTCAAACATACGAAACATCCTAAACATGTCAAACACTTAAAACATGTCAAACATACGAAACATCCGAAACAAGTCAAACACTTAAAACATGTCAAACATAAGAAACATGTCAAACATACGAAACATCCGAAACATGTCAAACACCCGAAATATGTCAAACATACGAAACATCCAAAACATGTCAAACATACGAAACATCCGAAACATGTCAAACATACAAAACATCTGAAACATGTCAAACACCCGAAACATGTCAAACATACGAAACATCCGAAACATGTCAAACACCCGAAACATGTCAAACATACGAAACATCTGAAACATAACAAACACCCGAAACATGTCAAACATACGAAACATGTCAAACATACGAAACATACGAAACATGTAAACACCCGAAACATGTCAAACATACGAAACATGTCAAACACCCGAAACATGTCAAACATACGAGACATCCGAAACATGTCAAACATACAAAACATCTAAAACATGTCAAACACCAGAAACATGTCAAACATACGAAACATCCGAAACATGTCAAACACCCGAAACATGTCAAAACATACAAAATTTCTGAAACATGTCAAACACCCGAAACATGTCAAACATACGAAACATCCAAAACATTTCAAACATTCGAAATATGTCAAACATACGAAACATGTCAAACATTCGAAACATCCGAAACATGTCAAACATACGAAACATCCGAAACATGTCAAACATACGAAACATCCGAAACATGTGAAACATACAAAACATCTGAAACATGTCAAACACCCGAAACATGTCAAACATACGAAACATCCGAAACATGTCAAACACCCAAAACTTGTCAAACATACGAAACATCTAAAACATGTCAAACATACGAAACATCTAAAACATGTAAAACACCCAAAACATGTCAAACACCCGAAAATGGTCAAACATACGAAACATGTCAAACATACGAAACATCAAAAACATGTCAAACACACGAAACATGTAAAACATACGAAACATCTGAAACATGTCAAACACCCGAAACATGTCAAACATACGAAACATCTGAAACATGTCAAACACCCGAAACATGTCAAACATACAAAACTTCTGAAACATGTCAAACAACAGAAACATGTCAAACATACAAAACATCCGAAACATGTCAGACATACTAAACATGTCAAACACCTAAAACATTTCAAACATACGAAACATCCGAAACATGTCAAACACCCGAAACATTTTAAACATACGAAACATTCAAAACATGTCAAACACCCGAAACATGTCAAACATACGAAACATCCGAAACATGTGAAACACCCAAAACATGTCAAACATACGAAACATCCGAAACATGTCAAACACCCAAAACTTGTCAAACATACGAAACATCCAAAACATGTCAAACATACGAAACATCTGAAACATGTAAAACACCCAAAACATGTCAAACACCCGAAAATGGTCAAACATACGAAACATGTCAAACATACGAAACATGTCAAACATACGAAACATCTGAAACATGTCAAACACCCGAAACATGTCAAACATACGAAACATCCGAAACATGTCAAACACACGAAACATGTTAAACACCGAAACATGTCAAACACCCAAAACATGTCAAACATACGAAACATCTGAAACATGTCAAACACCCGAAACATGTCAAACATACGAAACATCCGAAACATGTCAAACACACGAAACATGTTAAACACCCGAAACATGTCAAACACCCAAAACATGTCAAACATACGAAACATCCGAAACATGTAAAACACAAGAAACATGTCAAACATACGAAACATCCGAAACATATCAAACACTCGAAACATATCAAACATACAAAACATCTGAAACATGTCAAACACCCAAAACATGTTAAAACATCCGAAACATCTGAAACATTTCAAACACTCGATACATCTCAAACACCCGAAACATGTCAAACACCCGAAACATGTCAAACATACGAAAAATCCGAAATATGTCAAACACTCAAAACATGTCAAACATACAAAACATCTAAAACATGTCAAACACCCGAAACATGTCAAATACCCGAAACATGTCAAACATACGAAACATCCAAAACATGTCAAACACCCGAAACATGTCAAACATACGAAACATCCGAAACATGTCAAACACCCGAAACATGTCAAAAATACAAAACATCCGAAACATTTCAAACACACGAAACATGTCAAACATACGAATATCCGAAACAGGTCAAACACCCGAAACATGTCAAACACCCGAAACATTTCAAACATACGAAACATCCGAAACATGTCAAACACCTGAAACATGTCAAACATACAAAACATACAAAACACAACTTAAACACCCAAAACATGTCAAACATACGAAACATCCGAAAAATGTAAAACACCCGAACATGTCAAACATACAAAACATCCTAAACATGTCAATCACCCGAAACAAGTTAAACACCCGAAACATGTCAAACATAAGAAACATGTCAAACATACGAAACATCCGAAACATGTCAAACACCCGAAATATGTCAAACATAAGAAACATGTCAAACATACGAAACATCCGAAACATGTCAAACACCCGAAATATGTCAAACATACGAAACATCCGAAACATGTCAAACATACGAAACATCCGAAACATGTCAAACATACGAAACATCAAAAACATGTCAAACACCCGAAACATGTCAAACATACGAAACATCCGAAACTTGTCAAACATACGAAACACCCCAAACATGTCAAACATACGAAATATCCGAAACATGTCAAACAACCTATACATGTCAAACATACGAAACATCCGAAACATGTCAAACATACAAAACATCTGAAACATGTCAAACACCCGAAACATGTCAAACATACGAAACATCTGAAACATGTCAAACACCCGAAACATGTTAAACATACGAAACATCTAAAACATGTCAAACATACTAAACATGTCAAACACTTAAAACATGTCAAACATACGAAACATCCGAAACATGTCAAACACCCGAAACATTTTAAACATACGAAACATTCAAAACATGTCAAAAACCCGAAACATGTCAAACATACGAAACATCCGAAACATGTCAAACACCTGAAAACATGTCAAACATACGAAACATCTGAAACATGTCAAACACCCGAAACATGTTAAACATACGAAACATCCGAAACATGTCAAACATACAAAACATGTCAAACATACAAAACATCTGAAACATGTCAAACACCCGAAACATGTCAAACATACGAAACATCCGAAACATGTCAAACACACGAAACATGTTAAACATCCGAAACATCCGAAACATGTCAAACATTCGAAACATCTTTAACACCCGAAACATGTCAAACACCCAAAACATGTCAAACATACGAAACATCCGAAACATGTAAAACACCAGAAACATGTCAAACATACGAAACATCCGAAACATATCAAACACTCGAAACATATCAAACATACAAAACATCTGAAACATGTCAAACACCCAAAACATGTTAAACATCCGAAACATCTGAAACATTTCAAACACTCGATACATCTCAAACACCCGAAACATGTCAAACACCCAAACATGTCAAACATACGAAAAATCCGAAATATGTCAAACACTCAAAACATGTCAAACATACAAAACATCTAAAACATGTCAAACACCCGAAACATGTCAAATACCCGAAACATGTCAAACATACGAAACATCCAAAACATGTCAAACACCCGAAACATGTCAAACATACGAAACATCCGAAACATGTGAAACACCCGAAACATGTCATAAATACAAAACATCTGAAACATTTCAAACACACGAAACATGTCAAACATACGAAACATCCGAAACAGGTCAAACACCCGAAACATGTCAAACACCCGAAACATTTCAAACATACGAAACATCCGAAACATGTCAAACACCTGAAACATGTCAAACTTACAAAACATACAAAACACAACTTAAACACCCAAAACATGTCAAAACATACGAAACATCCGAAAAATGTAAAACAACCGAAACATGTCAAACATACAAAACATCCTAAACATGTCAATCACCCGAAACAAGTCAATTACCCGAAACATGTCAAACATACGAAACATCCGAAACATGTCAAACACCCGAAACATGTCAAACATACGAAACATTCGAAACATGTCAAACACCCGAAACATGTTAAACACCCGAAACATGTCAAACTCCCGAAACATGTCAAACATACGAAACATCCGAAACATGTGAAAACACCCAAAACATGTCAAACATACGAAACATCCGAAACATGTCTAACACCAAAACATGTCAAACACCCGAAACATGTCAAACATACGAAACATGTCAAACATACGAAACATCCAAAACATGTCAAACACCCGAAACATGTCAAACATACGAATCATCCGAAACATGTAAACACCCGAAACATGTCAAACATACGAAACATCTGAAACATGTCAAACACCAGAAACATGTCAAACATACGAAACATCCGAAACATGTCAAAAATACTAAACATGTCAAACACCTAAAACATATTAAACATACGAAACATCAGAAACATGTCAAACACCCGAAAAATGTCAAACATACGAAACATTCAAAACATGTCAAAAACCCGAAACATGTCAAACATACGAAACATCCCAAACATGTCAAACACCCGAAAAATGTCAAACATAAGAAACATGTCAAACATACGAAACATCCGAATCATGTCAAACATACGAAACATCCGAAACATGTCAAACACCCGAAACATGTCAAACATACGAAACATCCGAAACTTGTCAAACATACAAAACATCTGAAACATGTCAAACACCCGAAACATGTCAAACATACGAAACATCCGAAACATGTCAAACACCCGAAACATGTCAAACATACGAAACATGTCAAACATACGAAACATCCGAAACATGTCAAACACCCGAAACATGTCAAACATAAAAAACTTCTGAAACATGTCAAACACCCGAAACATGTCAAACATACGAAACATCCGAAATATGTGAAACACCCAAAACATGTCAAACATGCGAAACATCCGAAACATGTCAAACACCCAAAACTTGTCAAACATACGAAACATCCAAAACATGTCAAACATACGAAACATCTGAAACATGTAAAACACAAAAAACATGTCAAACACCCGAAAATGGTCAAACATACGAAACATGTCAAACATACGAAACATCTGAAACATGTAAAACACCCAAAACATGTCAAACACCCGAAAATGGTCAAAC
Organism: Biomphalaria sudanica; assembly: GCA_036873155.1. NCBI lineage: Eukaryota > Metazoa > Mollusca > Gastropoda > Planorbidae > Biomphalaria > Biomphalaria sudanica. The sequence continues at coordinate 172,881 of JAZGLO010006655.1, read as the reverse complement.
ATACAAAACATGTCAAACATACGATACATCCGAAACATGTCAAACACACGAAACATGTCAAACATACGAAACATCTGAAACATGTCAAACACCCGAAACATGTCAAACATACGAAACATCTGAAACATGTCAAACACCCGAAACATGTCAAACATACAAAACATCTGAAACATGTCAAACACCAGAAACATGTCAAACATACAAAACATCCGAAACATGTCAAACATACTAAACATGTCAAACACCTAAAACATGTAAAACATACGAAACATCGAAACATGTCAAACACCCGAAACATTTTAAACATACGAAACATTTGAAACATGTCAAACACCCGAAACATGTCAAACATACAAAACATCTGAAACATGTCAAACACCAGAAACATGTCAAACATACAAAACATCCGAAACATGTCAAACATACTAAACATGTCAAACACCTAAAACATGTCAAACATACGAAACATCCGAAACATGTCAAAACACCTGAAAAATGTCAAACATACAAAACATCAGAAACATGTCAAACACCAGAAACATGTCAAACATACGAAACATCCTAAACATGTCAAACACTTAAAACATGTCAAACATACGAAACATCCGAAACAAGTCAAACACTTAAAACATGTCAAACATAAGAAACATGTCAAACATACGAAACATCCGAAACATGTCAAACACCCGAAATATGTCAAACATACGAAACATCCAAAACATGTCAAACATACGAAACATCCGAAACATGTCAAACATACAAAACATCTGAAACATGTCAAACACCCGAAACATGTCAAACATACGAAACATCCGAAACATGTCAAACACCCGAAACATGTCAAACATACGAAACATCTGAAACATAACAAACACCCGAAACATGTCAAACATACGAAACATGTCAAACATACGAAACATACGAAACATGTAAACACCCGAAACATGTCAAACATACGAAACATGTCAAACACCCGAAACATGTCAAACATACGAGACATCCGAAACATGTCAAACATACAAAACATCTAAAACATGTCAAACACCAGAAACATGTCAAACATACGAAACATCCGAAACATGTCAAACACCCGAAACATGTCAAACATACAAAATTTCTGAAACATGTCAAACACCCGAAACATGTCAAACATACGAAACATCCAAAACATTTCAAACATTCGAAATATGTCAAACATACGAAACATGTCAAACATTCGAAACATCCGAAACATGTCAAACATACGAAACATCCGAAACATGTCAAACATACGAAACATCCGAAACATGTGAAACATACAAAACATCTGAAACATGTCAAACACCCGAAACATGTCAAACATACGAAACATCCGAAACATGTCAAACACCCAAAACTTGTCAAACATACGAAACATCTAAAACATGTCAAACATACGAAACATCTAAAACATGTAAAACACCCAAAACATGTCAAACACCCGAAAATGGTCAAACATACGAAACATGTCAAACATACGAAACATCAAAAACATGTCAAACACACGAAACATGTAAAACATACGAAACATCTGAAACATGTCAAACACCCGAAACATGTCAAACATACGAAAACATCTGAAACATGTCAAACACCCGAAACATGTCAAACATACAAAACTTCTGAAACATGTCAAACAACAGAAACATGTCAAACATACAAAACATCCGAAACATGTCAGACATACTAAACATGTCAAACACCTAAAACATTTCAAACATACGAAACATCCGAAACATGTCAAACACCCGAAACATTTTAAACATACGAAACATTCAAAACATGTCAAACACCCGAAACATGTCAAACATACGAAACATCCGAAACATGTGAAACACCCAAAACATGTCAAACATACGAAACATCCGAAACATGTCAAACACCCAAAACTTGTCAAACATACGAAACATCCAAAACATGTCAAACATACGAAACATCTGAAACATGTAAAACACCCAAAACATGTCAAACACCCGAAAATGGTCAAACATACGAAACATGTCAAACATACGAAACATGTCAAACATACGAAACATCTGAAACATGTCAAACACCCGAAACATGTCAAACATACGAAACATCCGAAACATGTCAAACACACGAAACATGTTAAACACCCGAAACATGTCAAACACCCAAAACATGTCAAACATACGAAACATCTGAAACATGTCAAACACCCGAAACATGTCAAACATACGAAACATCCGAAACATGTCAAACACACGAAACATGTTAAACACCCGAAACATGTCAAACACCCAAAACATGTCAAACATACGAAACATCCGAAACATGTAAAACACAAGAAACATGTCAAACATACGAAACATCCGAAAACATATCAAACACTCGAAACATATCAAACATACAAAACATCTGAAACATGTCAAACACCCAAAACATGTTAAACATCCGAAACATCTGAAACATTTCAAACACTCGATACATCTCAAACACCCGAAACATGTCAAACACCCGAAACATGTCAAACATACGAAAAATCCGAAATATGTCAAACACTCAAAACATGTCAAACATACAAAACATCTAAAACATGTCAAACACCCGAAACATGTCAAATACCCGAAACATGTCAAACATACGAAACATCCAAAACATGTCAAACACCCGAAACATGTCAAACATACGAAACATCCGAAACATGTCAAACACCCGAAACATGTCAAAAATACAAAACATCCGAAACATTTCAAACACACGAAACATGTCAAACATACGAATATCCGAAACAGGTCAAACACCCGAAACATGTCAACACCCGAAACATTTCAAACATACGAAACATCCGAAACATGTCAAACACCTGAAACATGTCAAACATACAAAACATACAAAACACAACTTAAACACCCAAAACATGTCAAACATACGAAACATCCGAAAAATGTAAAACACCCGAAACATGTCAAACATACAAAACATCCTAAACATGTCAATCACCCGAAACAAGTTAAACACCCGAACATGTCAAACATACGAAAATTCCGAAACATGACAAACACCCGAAACATGTCAAACATACGAAACATTCGAAACATGTCAAACACCCGAAACATGTTAAACACCCGAAACATGTCAAACACACGAAACATGTCAAACATACGAAACATCCGAAACATGTGAAACACTTAAAACATGTCAAACATACGAAACATCCGAAACATGTCCAACACCAAAAACATGTCAAACACCCGAAACATGTCAAACATACGAAACATGTCAAACATACGAAACATTCAAAACATGTCAAACACCCGAAACATGTCAAACATACGAATCATCCGAAACATGTAAACACCCAAAACATGTCAAACATACGAAACATCTGAAACATGTCAAACACCAGAAACATGTCAAACATACGAATCATCCGAAACATGTCAAACATACTTAACATGTCAAACACCTGAAATAAGTCAAACATACGAAACATCCGAAACATGTCAAACATACGAAACATCCGAAACATGTCAAACATACGAAACATCAAAAACATGTCAAACACCCGAAACATGTCAAACATACGAAACATCCGAAATTTGTCAAACATACGAAACACCCCAAACATGTCAAACATACGAAATATCCGAAACATGTCAAACAACCTTTACATGTCAAACATACGAAACATTCGAAACATGTCAAACATACAAAACATCTGAAACATGTCAAACACCCGAAACATGTCAAACATACGAAACATCTGAAACATGTCAAACACCAGAAACATGTCAAACATACAAAACATCCGAAACATGTCAAACATACTAAATATGTCAAACACCTAAAACATGTCAAACATACGAAACATCCGAAACATGTCAAACACCCGAAACATTTTAAACATACGAAACATTCAAAACATGTCAAAAATCCGAAACATGTCAAACATACGAAACATCTGAAACATGTCAAACACCTGAAACATGTCAAACATACGAAACATCTGAAACATGTCAAACACCCGAAACATGTCAAACATACAAAACATCTGAAACATGTCAAACACCCGAAACATGTCAAACATACGAAACATATGAAACATGTCAAACACACAGAAACATGTCAAACATACAAAACATCCGAAACATGTCAGACATACTAAACATGTCAAACACCTAAAACATTTCAAACATACGAAACATCCGAAACATGTCAAACACCCGAAACATTTTAAACATACGAAACATTCAAAACATGTCAAACACCCGAAACATGTCAAACATACGAAACATCCGAAACATGTGAAACACCCAAAACATGTCAAACATACGAAACATCCGAAACATGTCAAACACCCAAAACTTGTCAAACATACGAAACATCCAAAACATGTCAAACATACGAAACATCTGAAACATGTAAAACACCCTAAACATGTCAAACACCCGAAAATGGTCAAACATACGAAACATGTCAAACATACGAAACATGTCAAACATACGAAACATCTGAAACATGTCAAACACCCGAAACATGTCAAACATACGAAACATCCGAAACATGTCAAACACACGAAACATGTTAAACACCCGAAACATGTCAAACACCCAAAACATGTCAAACATACGAAACATCCGAAACATGTAAAACACCAGAAACATGTCAAACATACGAAACATCCGAAACATATCAAACACTCGAAACATATCAAACATACAAAACATCTGAAACATGTCAAACACCCAAAACATGTTAAACATCCGAAACATCTGAAACATTTCAAACACTCGATACATCTCAAACACCCGAAACATGTCAAACACCCGAAACATGTCAAACATACGAAAAATCCGAAATATGTCAAACACTCAAAACATGTCAAACATACAAAACATCTAAAACATGTCAAACACCCGAAACATGTCAAATACCCGAAACATGTCAAACATACGAAACATCCAAAACATGTCAAACACCCGAAACATGTCAAACATACGAAACATCCGAAACATGTCAAACACCCGAAACATGTCAAAAATACAAAACATCCGAAACATTTCAAACACACGAAACATGTCAAACATACGAATATCCGAAACAGGTCAAACACCCGAAACATGTCAAACACCCGAAACATTTCAAACATACGAAACATCCGAAACATGTCAAACACCTGAAACATGTCAAACATACAAAACATACAAAACACAACTTAAACACCCAAAACATGTCAAACATACGAAACATCCGAAAAATGTAAAACACCCGAAACATGTCAAACATACAAAACATCCTAAACATGTCAATCACCCGAAACAAGTTAAACACCCGAAACATGTCAAACATACGAAAATTCCGAAACATGACAAACACCCGAAACATGTCAAACATACGAAACATTCGAAACATGTCAAACACCCGAAACATGTTAAACACCCGAAACATGTCAAACACCCGAAACATGTCAAACATACGAAACATCCGAAACATGTGAAACACTTAAAACATGTCAAACATACGAAACATCCGAAACATGTCCAACACCAAAAACATGTCAAACACCCGAAACATGTCAAACATACGAAACATGTCAAACATACGAAACATTCAAAACATGTCAAACACCCGAAACATGTCAAACATACGAATCATCCGAAACATGTAAACACCCAAAACATGTCAAACATACGAAACATCTGAAACATGTCAAACACCAGAAACATGTCAAACATACGAATCATTCGAAACATGTCAAACATACTAAACATGTCAAACACCTGAAATAAGTCAAACATACGAAACATCCGAAACATGTCAAACATACGAAACATCCGAAACATGTCAAACATACGAAACATCAAAAACATGTCAAACACCCGAAACATGTCAAACATACGAAACATCCGAAATTTGTCAAACATACGAAACACCCCAAACATGTCAAACATACGAAATATCCGAAACATGTCAAACAACCTTTACATGTCAAACATACGAAACATTCGAAACATGTCAAACATACAAAACATCTGAAACATGTCAAACACCCGAAACATGTCAAACATACGAAACATCTGAAACATGTCAAACACCAGAAACATGTCAAACATACAAAACATCCGAAACATGTCAAACATACTAAATATGTCAAACACCTAAAACATGTCAAACATACGAAACATCCGAAACATGTCAAACACCCGAAACATTTTAAACATACGAAACATTCAAAACATGTCAAAAATCCGAAACATGTCAAACATACGAAACATCTGAAACATGTCAAACACCTGAAACATGTCAAACATACGAAACATCTGAAACATGTCAAACACCCGAAACATGTCAAACATACAAAACATCTGAAACATGTCAAACACCCGAAACATGTCAAACATACGAAACATATGAAACATGTCAAACACACAGAAACATGTCAAACATACAAAACATCCGAAACATGTCAGACATACTAAACATGTCAAACACCTAAAACATTTCAAACATACGAAACATCCGAAACATGTCAAACACCCGAAACATTTTAAACATACGAAACATTCAAAACATGTCAAACACCCGAAACATGTCAAACATACGAAACATCCGAAACATGTGAAACACCCAAAACATGTCAAACATACGAAACATCCGAAACATGTCAAACACCCAAAACTTGTCAAACATACGAAACATCCAAAACATGTCAAACATACGAAACATCTGAAACATGTAAAACACCCTAAACATGTCAAACACCCGAAAATGGTCAAACATACGAAACATGTCAAACATACGAAACATGTCAAACATACGAAACATCTGAAACATGTCAAACACCCGAAACATGTCAAACATACGAAACATCCGAAACATGTCAAACATACGAAACATGTTAAACACCCGAAACATGTCAAACACCCAAAACATGTCAAACATACGAAACATCCGAAACATGTAAAACACCAGAAACATGTCAAACATACGAAACATCCGAAACATATCAAACACTCGAAACATATCAAACATACAAAACATCTGAAACATGTCAAACACCCAAAACATGTTAAACTTCCGAAACATCTGAAACATTTCAAACACTCGATACATCTCAAACACCCGAAACATGTCAAACACTCAAAACATGTCAAACATACAAAACATCTAAAACATGTCAAACACCCGAAACATGTCAAATACCCGAAACATGTCAAACATACGAAACATCCAAAACATGTCAAACACCCGAAACATGTCAAACATACGAAACATCCGAAACATGTCAAACACCCGAAACATGTCAAAAATACAAAACATCCGAAACATTTCAAACACACGAAACATGTCAAACATACGAATATCCGAAACAGGTCAAACACCCGAAACATGTCAAACACCCGAAACATTTCAAACATACGAAACATCCGAAACATGTCAAACACCTGAAACATGTCAAACATACAAAACATACAAAACACAACTTAAACACCCAAAACATGTCAAACATACGAAACATCCGAAAAATGTAAAACACCCGAAACATGTCAAACATACAAAACATCCTAAACATGTCAATCACCCGAAACAAGTTAAACACCCGAAACATGTCAAACATACGAAAATTCCGAAACATGACAAACACCCGAAACATGTCAAACATACGAAACATTCGAAACATGTCAAACACCCGAAACATGTTAAACACCCGAAACATGTCAAACACCCGAAACATGTCAAACATACGAAACATCCGAAACATGTGAAACACTTAAAACATGTCAAACATACGAAACATCCGAAACATGTCCAACACCAAAAACATGTCAAACACCCGAAACATGTCAAACATACGAAACATGTCAAACATACGAAACATTCAAAACATGTCAAACACCCGAAACATGTCAAACATACGAATCATCCGAAACATGTAAACACCCAAAACATGTCAAACATACGAAACATCTGAAACATGTCAAACACCAGAAACATGTCAAACATACGAATCATCCGAAACATGTCAAACATACTAAACATGTCAAACACCTGAAATAAGTCAAACATACGAAACATCCGAAACATGTCAAACATACGAAACATCCGAAACATGTCAAACATACGAAACATCAAAAACATGTCAAACACCCGAAACATGTCAAACATACGAAACATCCGAAATTTGTCAAACATACGAAACACCCCAAACATGTCAAACATACGAAATATCCGAAACATGTCAAACAACCTTTACATGTCAAACATACGAAACATTCGAAACATGTCAAACATACAAAACATCTGAAACATGTCAAACACCCGAAACATGTCAAACATACGAAACATCTGAAACATGTCAAACACCAGAAACATGTCAAACATACAAAACATCCGAAACATGTCAAACATACTAAATATGTCAAACACCTAAAACATGTCAAACATACGAAACATCCGAAACATGTCAAACACCCGAAACATTTTAAACATACGAAACATTCAAAACATGTCAAAAATCCGAAACATGTCAAACATACGAAACATCTGAAACATGTCAAACACCTGAAACATGTCAAACATACAAAACATCTGAAACATGTCAAACACCCGAAACATGTCAAACATACAAAACATCTGAAACATGTCAAACACCCGAAACATGTCAAACATACGAAACATATGAAACATGTCAAACACACGAAACATGTTAAACATCCGAAACATCCGAAACATGTCAAACACCCGAAACATGTTAAACCCCCAAAACATGTCAAACATACGAAATATCCGAAACATGTAAAACACCAGAAACATGTCAAACATACGAAACATCCGAAACATATCAAACACTCGAAACATATCAAACATACAAAACATCTGAAACATGTCAAACACCCAAAACATGTTAAACATCCGAAACATCTGAAACATTTCAAACACTCGATACATCTCAAACACCCGAAACATTTCAAACATACGAAACATCCGAAACATGTCAAACACCTGAAACATGTCAAACATACGAAACTTCTGAAACATGTCAAACACCCGAAACATGTCAAACATACGAAACATCCGAAACATGTCAAACACCCGAAACATGTCAAAAATACAAAACATCTGAAACATTTCAAACACACGAAACATGTCAAACATACGAATATCCGAAACAGGTCAAACACCCGAAAGATGTCAAACACCCGAAACATTTCAAACATACGAAACATCCGAAACATGTCAAACACCTGAAACATGTCAAACATACAAAACATACGAAACACAACTTAAACACCCAAAACATGTCAAACATTCGAAACATCCGAAAAATGTAAAACACCCGAAACATGTCAAACATACAAAACATCCTAAACATGTCAATCACCCGAAACAAGTCAAACACCCGAAACATGTCAAACATACGAAAATTCCGAAACATGACAAACACCCGAAACATGTCAAACATACGAAACATTCGAAACATGTCAAACACCCGAAACATGTTAAACACCCGAAACATGTCAAACACCCGAAATATGTCAAACACTCAAAACATGTCAAACATACAAAACATCTAAAACATGTCAAACACCCGAAACATGTCAAATACCCGAAACATGTCAAACATACGAAACATCCAAAACATGTCAAACACCCGAAACATGTCAAACATACGAAACATCCGAAACATGTCAAACACCCGAAACATGTTAAAAATACAAAACATCTGAAACATTTCAAACACACGAAATATTTCAAACATACGAAACATCCGAAACAGGTCAAACACCCGAAACATGTCAAACACCCGAATCATTTCAAACATACGAAACATCCGAAACATGTCAAACACCTGAAACATGTCAAACATACAAAACATACGAAACACAACTTAAACACCCAAAACATGTAAACATGGGAAACATCCGAAAAATGTAAAACACCCGAAACATGTCTAACATACAAAACATCCTAAACATGTCAATCACCCGAAACAAGTCAAACACCCGAAACATGTCAAAAATACAAAACATCTGAAACATTTCAAACACACGAAACATGTCAAACATACAAATATCCGAAACAGGTCAAACACCCGAAACATGTCAAACACCCGAAACATTTCAAACATACGAAACATCCGAAACATGTCAAACACCTGAAACATGTCAAACATACAAAACATACGAAACACAACTTAAACACCCAAAACATGTCAAACATACGAAACATCCGAAAAATGTAAAACACCCGAAACATGTCAAACATACAAAACATCCTAAACATGTCAATCACCCGAAACAAGTCAAACACCCGAAACATGTCAAACATACGAAAATTCCGAAACATGACAAACACCCGAAACATGTCAAACATACGAAACATTCGAAACATGTCAAACACCCGAAACATGTTAAACACCCGAAACATGTCAAACACCCGAAACATGTCAAACATACGAAACATCCGAAACATGTAAAACACCCAAAACATGTTAAACATACGAAACATCCGAAACATGTCCAACACCAAAAAACATGTCAAACACCCGAAACATGTCAAACATACGAAACATGTCAAACATACGAAACATTCAAAACATGTTAAAAACCCGAAACATGTCAAACATACGAAACATCTGAAACATGTCAAACACCTGAAACATGTCAAACATACGAAACATCTGAAACATGTCAAACACCCGAAACATGTCAAACATACAAAACATCTGAAACATGTGAAACACCTGAAACATGTCAAACATACGAAACATCCGAAACATGTGAAACACCCAAAACATGTCAAACATGCGAAACATCCGAAACATGTCAAACACCCAAAACTTGTCAAACATACGAAACATCCAAAACATGTCAAACATACGAAACATCTGAAACATGTTAAACACAAAAAACATGTCAAACACCCGAAAATGGTCAAACATACGAAACATGTCAAACATACGAAACATCTGAAACATGTAAAACACCCAAAACATGTCAAACACCCGAAAATGGTCAAACATACAAAACATGTCAAACATACGATACATCCGAAACATGTCAAACACACGAAACATGTCAAACATACGAAACATCTGAAACATGTCAAACACCCGAAACATGTCAAACATACGAAACATCTGAACATGTCAAACACCCGAAACATGTCAAACATACAAAACATCTGAAACATGTCAAACACCAGAAACATGTCAAACATACAAAACATCCGAAACATGTCAAACATACTAAACATGTCAACACCTAAAACATGTAAAACATACGAAACATCCGAAACATGTCAAACACCCCGAAACATTTTAAACATACGAAACATTTGAAACATGTCAAACACCCGAAACATGTCAAACATACAAAACATCTGAAACATGTCAAACACCAGAAACATGTCAAACATACAAAACATCCGAAACATGTCAAACATACTAAACATGTCAAACACCTAAAACATGTCAAACATACGAAACATCCGAAACATGTCAAACACCTGAAAAATGTCAAACATACAAAACATCAGAAACATGTCAAACACCAGAAACATGTCAAACATACGAAACATCCTAAACATGTCAAACACTTAAAACATGTCAAACATACGAAACATCCGAAACAAGTCAAACACTTAAAACATGTCAAACATAAGAAACATGTCAAACATACGAAACATCCGAAACATGTCAAACACCCGAAATATGTCAAACATACGAAACATCCAAAACATGTCAAACATACGAAACATCCGAAACATGTCAAACATACAAAACATCTGAAACATGTCAAACACCCGAAACATGTCAAACATACGAAACATCCGAAACATGTCAAACACCCGAAACATGTCAAACATACGAAACATCTGAAACATAACAAACACCCGAAACATGTCAAACATACGAAACATGTCAAACATACGAAACATACGAAACATGTAAACACCCCGAAACATGTCAAACATACGAGACATCCGAAACATGTCAAACATACAAAACATCTAAAACATGTCAAACACCAGAAACATGTCAAACATACGAAACATCCGAAACATGTCAAACACCCGAAACATGTCAAACATACAAAATTTCTGAAACATGTCAAACACCCGAAACATGTCAAACATACGAAACATCCAAAACATTTCAAACATTCGAAATATGTCAAACATACGAAACATGTCAAACATTCGAAACATCCGAAACATGTCAAACATACGAAACATCCGAAACATGTCAAACATACGAAACATCCGAAACATGTGAAACATACAAAACATCTGAAACATGTCAAACACCCGAAACATGTCAAAACATACGAAACATCCGAAACATGTCAAACACCCAAAACTTGTCAAACATACGAAACATCTAAAACATGTCAAACATACGAAACATCTAAAACATGTAAAACACCCAAAACATGTCAAACACCCGAAAATGGTCAAACATACGAAACATGTCAAACATACGAAACATCCGAAACATGTCAAACACACGAAACATGTCAAACATACGAAACATCTGAAACATGTCAAACACCCGAAACATGTCAAACATACGAAACATCTGAAACATGTCAAACACCCGAAACATGTCAAACATACAAAACTTCTGAAACATGTCAAACCAACAGAAACATGTCAAACATACAAAACATCCGAAACATGTCAGACATACTAAACATGTCAAACACCTAAAACATTTCAAACATACGAAACATCCGAAACATGTCAAACACCCGAAACATTTTAAACATACGAAACATTCAAAACATGTCAAACACCCGAAACATGTCAAACATACGAAACATCCGAAACATGTGAAACACCCAAAACATGTCAAACATACGAAACATCCGAAACATGTCAAACACCCAAAACTTGTCAAACATACGAAACATCCAAAACATGTCAAACATACGAAACATCTGAAACATGTAAAACACCCAAAACATGTCAAACACCCGAAAATGGTCAAACATACGAAACATGTCAAACATACGAAACATGTCAAACATACGAAACATCTGAAACATGTCAAACACCCGAAACATGTCAAACATACGAAACATCCGAAACATGTCAAACACACGAAACATGTTAAACACCCGAAACATGTCAAACACCCAAAACATGTCAAACATACGAAACATCTGAAACATGTCAAACACCCGAAACATGTCAAACATACGAAACATCCGAAACATGTCAAACACACGAAACATGTTAAACACCCGAAACATGTCAAACACCCAAAACATGTCAAACATACGAAACATCCGAAACATGTAAAACACCAGAAACATGTCAAACATACGAAACATCCGAAACATATCAAACACTCGAACATATCAAACATACAAAACATCTGAAACATGTCAAACACCCAAAACATGTTAAACATCCGAAACATCTGAAACATTTCAAACACTCGATACATCTCAAACACCCGAAACATGTCAAACACCCGAAACATGTCAAACATACGAAAAATCCGAAATATGTCAAACACTCAAAACATGTCAAACATACAAAACATCTAAAACATGTCAAACACCCGAAACATGTCAAATACCCGAAACATGTCAAACATACGAAACATCCAAAACATGTCAAACACCCGAAACATGTCAAACATACGAAACATCCGAAACATGTCAAACACCCGAAACATGTCAAAAATACAAAACATCCGAAACATTTCAAACACACGAAACATGTCAAACATACGAATATCCGAAACAGGTCAAACACCCGAAACATGTCAAACACCCGAAACATTTCAAACATACGAAACATCCGAAACATGTCAAACACCTGAAACATGTCAAACATACAAAACATACAAAACACAACTTAAACACCCAAAACATGTCAAACATACGAAACATCCGAAAAATGTAAAACACCCGAAACATGTCAAACATACAAAACATCCTAAACATGTCAATCACCCGAAACAAGTTAAACACCCGAAACATGTCAAACATACGAAAATTCCGAAACATGACAAACACCCGAAACATGTCAAACATACGAAACATTCGAAACATGTCAAACACCCGAAACATGTTAAACACCCGAAACATGTCAAACACCCGAAACATGTCAAACATACGAAACATCCGAAACATGTGAAACACTTAAAACATGTCAAACATACGAAACATCCGAAACATGTCCAACACCAAAAACATGTCAAACACCCGAAACATGTCAAACATACGAAACATGTCAAACATACGAAACATTCAAAACATGTCAAACACCCGAAACATGTCAAACATACGAATCATCCGAAACATGTAAACACCCAAAACATGTCAAACATACGAAACATCTGAAACATGTCAAACACCAGAAACATGTCAAACATACGAATCATCCGAAACATGTCAAACATACTAAACATGTCAAACACCTGAAATAAGTCAAACATACGAAACATCCGAAACATGTCAAACATACGAAACATCCGAAACATGTCAAACATACGAAACATCAAAAACATGTCAAACACCCGAAACATGTCAAACATACGAAACATCCGAAATTTGTCAAACATACGAAACACCCCAAACATGTCAAACATACGAAATATCCGAAACATGTCAAACAACCTTTACATGTCAAACATACGAAACATTCGAAACATGTCAAACATACAAAACATCTGAAACATGTCAAACACCCGAAACATGTCAAACATACGAAACATCTGAAACATGTCAAACACCAGAAACATGTCAAACATACAAAACATCCGAAACATGTCAAACATACTAAATATGTCAAACACCTAAAACATGTCAAACATACGAAACATCCGAAACATGTCAAACACCCGAAACATTTTAAACATACGAAACATTCAAAACATGTCAAAAATCCGAAACATGTCAAACATACGAAACATCTGAAACATGTCAAACACCTGAAACATGTCAAACATACGAAACATCTGAAACATGTCAAACACCCGAAACATGTCAAACATACAAAACATCTGAAACATGTCAAACACCCGAAACATGTCAAACATACGAAACATATGAAACATGTCAAACACACAGAAACATGTCAAACATACAAAACATCCGAAACATGTCAGACATACTAAACATGTCAAACACCTAAAACATTTCAAACATACGAAACATCCGAAACATGTCAAACACCCGAAACATTTTAAACATACGAAACATTCAAAACATGTCAAACACCCGAAACATGTCAAACATACGAAACATCCGAAACATGTGAAACACCCAAAACATGTCAAACATACGAAACATCCGAAACATGTCAAACACCCAAAACTTGTCAAACATACGAAACATCCAAAACATGTCAAACATACGAAACATCTGAAACATGTAAAACACCCTAAACATGTCAAACACCCGAAAATGGTCAAACATACGAAACATGTCAAACATACGAAACATGTCAAACATACGAAACATCTGAAACATGTCAAACACCCGAAACATGTCAAACATACGAAACATCCGAAACATGTCAAACACACGAAACATGTTAAACACCCGAAACATGTCAAACACCCAAAACATGTCAAACATACGAAACATCCGAAACATGTAAAACACCAGAAACATGTCAAACATACGAAACATCCGAAACATATCAAACACTCGAAACATATCAAACATACAAAACATCTGAAACATGTCAAACACCCAAAACATGTTAAACATCCGAAACATCTGAAACATTTCAAACACTCGATACATCTCAAACACCCGAAACATGTCAAACACCCGAAACATGTCAAACATACGAAAAATCCGAAATATGTCAAACACTCAAAACATGTCAAACATACAAAACATCTAAAACATGTCAAACACCCGAAACATGTCAAATACCCGAAACATGTCAAACATACGAAACATCCAAAACATGTCAAACACCCGAAACATGTCAAACATACGAAACATCCGAAACATGTCAAACACCCGAAACATGTCAAAAATACAAAACATCCGAAACATTTTAAACACACGAAACATGTCAAACATACGAAAATCCGAAACAGGTCAAACACCCGAAACATGTCAAACACCCGAAACATTTCAAACATACGAAACATCCGAAACATGTCAAACACCTGAAACATGTCAAACATACAAAAACATACAAAACACAACTTAAACACCCAAAACATGTCAAACATACGAAACATCCGAAAAATGTAAAACACCCGAAACATGTCAAACATACAAAACATCCTAAACATGTCAATCACCCGAAACAAGTTAAACACCCGAAACATGTCAAACATACGAAAATTCCGAAACATGACAAACACCGAAACATGTCAAACATACGAAACATTCGAAACATGTCAAACACCCGAAACATGTTAAACACCCGAAACATGTCAAACACCCGAAACATGTCAAACATACGAAACATCCGAAACATGTGAAACACTTAAAACATGTCAAACATACGAAACATCCGAAACATGTCCAACACCAAAAACATGTCAAACACCCGAAACATGTCAAACATACGAAACATGTCAAACATACGAAACATTCAAAACATGTCAAACACCCGAAACATGTCAAACATACGAATCATCCGAAACATGTAAACACCAAAACATGTCAAACATACGAAACATCTGAAACATGTCAAACACCAGAAACATGTCAAACATACGAATCATCCGAAACATGTCAAACATACTAAACATGTCAAACCCCTGAAATAAGTCAAACATACGAAACATCCGAAACATGTCAAACATACGAAACATCCGAAACATGTCAAACATACGAAACATCAAAAACATGTCAAACACCCGAAACATGTCAAACATACGAAACATCCGAAATTTGTCAAACATACGAAACACCCCAAACATGTCAAACATACGAAATATCCGAAACATGTCAAACAACCTTTACATGTCAAACATACGAAACATTCGAAACATGTCAAACATACAAAACATCTGAAACATGTCAAACACCCGAAACATGTCAAACATACGAAACATCTGAAACATGTCAAACACCAGAAACATGTCAAACATACAAAACATCCGAAACATGTCAAACATACTAAATATGTCAAACACCTAAAACATGTCAAACATACGAAACATCCGAAACATGTCAAACACCCGAAACATTTTAAACATACGAAACATTCAAAACATGTCAAAAATCCGAAACATGTCAAACATACGAAACATCTGAAACATGTCAAACACCTGAAACATGTCAAACATACGAAACATCTGAAACATGTCAAACACCCGAAACATGTCAAACATACAAAACATCTGAAACATGTCAAACACCCGAAACATGTCAAACATACGAAACATATGAAACATGTCAAAACACACAGAAACATGTCAAACATACAAAACATCCGAAACATGTCAGACATACTAAACATGTCAAACACCTAAAACATTTCAAACATACGAAACATCCGAAACATGTCAAACACCCGAAACATTTTAAACATACGAAACATTCAAAACATGTCAAACACCCGAAACATGTCAAACATACGAAACATCCGAAACATGTGAAACACCCAAAACATGTCAAACATACGAAACATCCGAAACATGTCAAACACCCAAAACTTGTCAAACATACGAAACATCCAAAACATGTCAAACATACGAAACATCTGAAACATGTAAAACACCCTAAACATGTCAAACACCCGAAAATGGTCAAACATACGAAACATGTCAAACATACGAAACATGTCAAACATACGAAACATCTGAAACATGTCAAACACCCGAAACATGTCAAACATACGAAACATCCGAAACATGTCAAACACACGAAACATGTAAAACACCCGAAACATGTCAAACACCCAAAACATGTCAAACATACGAAACATCCGAAACATGTAAAACACCAGAAACATGTCAAACATACGAAACATCCGAAACATATCAAACACTCGAAACATATCAAACATACAAAACATCTGAAACATGTCAAACACCCAAAACATGTTAAACTTCCGAAACATCTGAAACATTTCAAACACTCGATACATCTCAAACACCCGAAACATGTCAAACACCCGAAACATGTCAAACATACGAAAAATCCGAAATATGTCAAACACTCAAAACATGTCAAACATACAAAACATCTAAAACATGTCAAACACCCGAAACATGTCAAATACCCGAAACATGTCAAACATACGAAACATCCAAAACATGTCAAACACCCGAAACATGTCAAACATACGAAACATCCGAAACATGTCAAACACCCGAAACATGTCAAAAATACAAAACATCCGAAACATTTCAAACACACGAAACATGTCAAACATACGAATATCCGAAACAGGTCAAACACCCGAAACATGTCAAACACCCGAAACATTTCAAACATACGAAACATCCGAAACATGTCAAACACCTGAAACATGTCAAACATACAAAACATACAAAACACAACTTAAACACCCAAAACATGTCAAACATACAAAACATCCGAAAAATGTAAAACACCCGAAACATGTCAAACATACAAAACATCCTAAACATGTCAATCACCCGAAACAAGTTAAACACCCGAAACATGTCAAACATACGAAAATTCCGAAACATGACAAACACCCGAAACATGTCAAACATACGAAACATTCGAAACATGTCAAACACCCGAAACATGTTAAACACCCGAAACATGTCAAACACCCGAAACATGTCAAACATACGAAACATCCGAAACATGTGAAACACTTAAAACATGTCAAACATACGAAACATCCGAAACATGTCCAACACCAAAAACATGTCAAACACCCGAAACATGTCAAACATACGAAACATGTCAAACATACGAAACATTCAAAACATGTCAAACACCTGAAACATGTCAAACATACGAATCATCCGAAACATGTAAACACCCAAAACATGTCAAACATACGAAACATCTGAAACATGTCAAACACCAGAAACATGTCAAACATACGAATCATTCGAAACATGTCAAACATACTAAACATGTCAAACACCTGAAATAAGTCAAACATACGAAACATCCGAAACATGTCAAACATACGAAACATCCGAAACATGTCAAACATACGAAACATCAAAAACATGTCAAACACCCGAAACATGTCAAACATACGAAACATCCGAAATTTGTCAAACATACGAAACACCCCAAACATGTCAAACATACGAAATATCCAAAACATGTCAAACAACCTTTACATGTCAAACATACGAAACATTCGAAACATGTCAAACATACAAAACATCTGAAACATGTCAAACACCCGAAACATGTCAAACATACGAAACATCTGAAACATGTCAAACACCAGAAACATGTCAAACATACAAAACATCCGAAACATGTCAAACATACTAAATATGTCAAACACCTAAAACATGTCAAACATACGAAACATCCGAAACATGTCAAACACCCGAAACATTTTAAACATACGAAACATTCAAAACATGTCAAAAATCCGAAACATGTCAAACATACGAAACATCTGAAACATGTCAAACACCTGAAACATGTCAAACATACAAAACATCTGAAACATGTCAAACACCCGAAACATGTCAAACATACAAAACATCTGAAACATGTCAAACACCCGAAACATGTCAAACATACGAAACATATGAAACATGTCAAACACACGAAACATGTTAAACATCCGAAACATCCGAAACATGTCAAACACCCGAAACATGTTAAACCCCCAAAACATGTCAAACATACGAAATATCCGAAACATGTAAAACACCAGAAACATGTCAAACATACGAAACATCCGAAACATATCAAACACTCGAAACATATCAAACATACAAAACATCTGAAACATGTCAAACACCCAAAACATGTTAAACATCCGAAACATCTGAAACATTTCAAACACTCGATACATCTCAAACACCCGAAACATTTCAAACATACGAAACATCCGAAACATGTCAAACACCTGAAACATGTCAAACATACGAAACTTCTGAAACATGTCAAACACCCGAAACATGTCAAACATACGAAACATCCGAAACATGTCAAACACCCGAAACATGTCAAAAATACAAAACATCTGAAACATTTCAAACACACGAAACATGTCAAACATACGAATATCCGAAACAGGTCAAACACCCGAAACATGTCAAACACCCGAAACATTTCAAACATACGAAACATCCGAAACATGTCAAACACTTGAAACATGTTAAACATACAAAACATACGAAACACAACTTAAACACCCAAAACATGTCAAACATTCGAAACATCCGAAAAATGTAAAACACCCGAAACATGTCAAACATACAAAACATCCTAAACATGTCAATCACCCGAAACAAGTCAAACACCCGAAACATGTCAAACATACGAAAATTCCGAAACATGACAAACACCCGAAACATGTCAAACATACGAAACATTCGAAACATGTCAAACACCCGAAACATGTTAAACACCCGAAACATGTCAAACACCCGAAATATGTCAAACACTCAAAACATGTCAAACATACAAAACATCTAAAACATGTCAAACACCCGAAACATGTCAAATACCCGAAACATGTCAAACATACGAAACATCCAAAACATGTCAAACACCCGAAACATGTCAAACATACGAAACATCCGAAACATGTCAAACACCCGAAACATGTTAAAAATACAAAACATCTGAAACATTTCAAACACACGAAACATTTCAAACATACGAAACATCCGAAACAGGTCAAACACCCGAAACATGTCAAACACCCGAATCATTTCAAACATACGAAACATCCGAAACATGTAAACACCTGAAACATGTCAAACATACAAAACATACGAAACACAACTTAAACACCCAAAACATGTAAACATGGGAAACATCCGAAAAATGTAAAACACCCGAAACATGTCTAACATACAAAACATCCTAAACATGTCAATCTCCCGAAACAAGTCAAACACCCGAAACATGTCAAAAATACAAAACATCTGAAACATTTCAAACACACGAAACATGTCAAACATACAAATATCCGAAACAGGTCAAACACCCGAAACATGTCAAACACCCGAAACATTTCAAACATACGAAACATCCGAAACATGTCAAACACCTGAAACATGTCAAACATACAAAACATACGAAACACAACTTAAACACCCAAAACATGTCAAACATACGAAACATCCGAAAAATGTAAAACACCCGAAACATGTCAAACATACAAAACATCCTAAACATGTCAATCACCCGAAACAAGTCAAACACCCGAAACATGTCAAACATACGAAAATTCCGAAACATGACAAACACCCGAAACATGTCAAACATACGAAACATTCGAAACATGTCAAACACCCGAAACATGTTAAACACCCGAAACATGTCAAACACCCGAAACATGTCAAACATACGAAACATCCGAAACATGTGAAACACCCAAAACATGTCAAACATACGAAACATCCGAAACATGTCCAACACCAAAAAACATGTCAAACACCCGAAACATGTCAAACATACGAAACATGTCAAACATACGAAACATTCAAAACATGTTAAAAACCCGAAACATGTCAAACATACGAAACATCTGAAACATGTCAAACACCTGAAACATGTCAAACATACGAAACATCTGAAACATGTCAAACACCCGAAACATGTCAAACATACAAAACATCTGAAACATGTCAAACACCTGAAACATGTCAAACATACGAAACATCTGAAACATGTCAAACACCCGAAACATGTCAAACATACAAAACATCCAAAACATGTCAAACACCCGAAACATGTCAAACATACGAAACATCCGAAACATGTCAAACACCCGAAACATGTTAAAAATACAAAACATCTGAAACATTTCAAACACACGAAACATTTCAAACATACGAAACATCCGAAACAGGTCAAACACCCGAAACATGTCAAACACCCGAAACATTTCAAACATACGAAACATCCGAAACATGTCAAACACCTGAAACATGTCAAACATACAAAACATACGAAACACAACTTAAACACCCAAAACATGTAAACATACGAAACATCCGAAAAATGTAAAACACCCGAAACATGTCTAGCATACAAAACATCCTAAACATGTCAATCACCCGAAACAAGTCAAACACCCAAAACATGTCAAACATACGAAACATTCGAAACATGTCAAACACCCGAAACATGTTAAACACCCGAAACATGTCAAACACCCGAAACATGTCAAACATACGAAACATCCGAAACATGTGAAACACCCAAAACATGTCAAACATACGAAACATCCGAAACATGTCCAACACCAAAAACACGTCAAACACCCGAAACATGTCAAACATACGAAACATGTCAAACATACGAAACATCCAAAACATGTCAAACACCCGAAACATGTCAAACATACGAATCATCCGAAACATGTAAAAACCCGAAACATGTCAAACATACGAAACATCTGAAACATGTCAAACACCAGAAACATGTCAAACATACGAAACATCCGAAACATATTAAACATACTAAACATGTCAAACACCTAAAACATGTCAAACATACGAAACATCAGAAACATGTCAAACACCCGAAACATGTCAAACATACGAAACATTCAAAACATGTCAAAAACCTGAAACATGTCAAACATACGAAACATCCCAAACATGTCAAACACCCGAAACATGTCAAACATAAGAAACATGTCAAACATACGAAACATCCGAAACATGTCAAACATACGAAACATCCAAAACATGTCAAACACCCGAAACATGTCAAACATACAAAACATCCGAAACTTGTCAAACATACGAAACACCCCAAACATGTCAAACATACGAAATATCCGAAACATGTCAAAAAACCTATAAATGTCAAACATACGAAACATCCGAAACATGTCAAACATACAAAACATCTGAAACATGTCAAACACCCGAAACATGTCAAACATACGAAACATCCGAAACATGTCAAACACCCGAAACATGTCAAACATACGAAACATCTGAAACATAACAAACACCCGAAACATGTCAAACATACGAAACATGTCAAACATACGAAACATCCGAAACATGTCAAACACCCGAAACATGTCAAACATAAAAAACTTCTGAAACATGTCAAACACCCGAAACATGTCAAACAAACAAAACATCCGAAACATGTGAAACACCCAAAACATGTCAAACATACGAAACATACGAAACATGTCAAACACCCAAAACTTGTCAAACATACGAAACATCCAAAACATGTCAAACATACGAAACATCTTAAACATGTAAAACACAAAAAACATGTCAAACACCCGAAAATGGTCAAACATACGAAACATGTCAAACATACGAAACATCCGAAACATGTCAAACACACGAAACATGTCAAACATACGAAACATCTGAAACATGTCAAACACCCGAAACATGTCAAACATACGAAACATCTGAAACATGTCAAACACCCGAAACATGTCAAACATACGAAACATCTGAAACATGTCAAACACCAGAAACATGTCAAATATACAAAACATCCGAAACATGTCAAACATACTAAACATGTCAAACACCTAAAACATGTCAAACATACGAAACATCCGAAACATGTCAAACACCCGAAACATTTTAAACATACGAAACATTCAAAACATGTCAAACACCCGAAACATGTCAAACATACGAAACATCCGAAACATGTCAAACATACGAAACATCCGAAACAAGTCAAACACCCAAAACATGTCAAACATAAGAAACATGTCAAACATACGAAACATCCAAAACATGTTAAACACCCGAAATGTGTCAAACATACGAAACATCCGAAACATGTCAAACATACGAAACATCCGAAACATGTCAAACATACAAAACATCTGAAACATGTCAAACACCCGAAACATGTCAAACATACGAAACATCCGAAACATGTGAAACACCCAAAACATGTCAAACATCCGAAACATCCAAAACATGTCATCACCCAAAACTTGTCAAACATACGAAACATCCAAAACATGTCAAACTTACGAAACATCTGAAACATGTAAAACACCCAAAACATGTCAAACACCCGAAAATGGTCAAACATACAAAACATGTCAAACATACGATACATCCGAAACATGTCAAACACACGAAACATGTTAAACATACGAAACATCCGAAACATGTCAAACATACGAAACATCAAAAACATGTCAAACACCCGAAACATGTCAAACATACAAAACATCCAAAACTTGTCAAACATACGAAACACCCCAAACATGTCAAACATACGAAATATCCGAAACATGTCAAATAACCTATACATGTCAAACATACGAAACAACCGAAACATGTCAAACATACAAAACATCTGAAACATGTCAAACACCCGAAACATGTCAAACATACGAAACATCTGAAACATGTCAAACACCAGAAACATGTCAAACATACAAAACATCCGAAACATGTCAAACATACTAAACATGTCAAACACCTAAAACATGTCAAACATACGAAACATCCGAAACATGTCAAACACCCGAAACATTTTAAACATACGAAACATTCAAAACATGTCAAAAACCCGAAACATATCAAACATACGAAACATCCGAAACATGTCAAACACCTGAAACATGTCAAACATACGAAACATCTAAAACATGTCAAACACCCGAAACATGTTAAACATACGAAACATCCGAAACATGTCAAACACCCGAAACATGTCAAACATACAAAACATCTAAAACATGTCAAACACCCGAAACATGTCAAACATACGAAACATCCGAAACATGTCAAACACACGAAACATGTTAAACATCCGAAACATCCGAAACATGTCAAACACCCGAAACATGTTAAACACCCGAAACATGTCAAACACCCAAAACATGTCAAACATACGAAACATCCGAAACATGTAAAACACCAGAAACATGTCAAACATACGAAACATCCGAAACATATCAAACACTCGAAACATATCAAACATACAAAACATCTGAAACATGTCAAACACCCAAAACATGTTAAACATCCGAAACATCTGAAACATTTCAAACACTCGATACATCTCAAACACCCGAAACATGTCAAACACCCGAAACATGTCAAACATACGAAAAATCCGAAATATGTCAAACACTCAAAACATGTCAAACATACAAAACATCTAAAACATGTCAAACACCCGAAACATGTCAAATACCCGAAACATGTCAAACATACGAAACATCCAAAACATGTCAAACACTCGAAACATGTCAAACATACGAAACATCCGAAACATGTCAAACACCCGAAACATGTCAAACATACGAAACATCCAAAACATTTCAAACATTCGAAATATGTCAAACATACGAAACATGTCAAACATTCGAAACATCCGAAACATGTCAAACATACGAAACATCCGAAACATGTCAAACATACGAAACATCCGAAACATGTGAAACATACAAAACATCTGAAACATGTCAAACACCCGAAACATGTCAAACATACGAAACATCCGAAACATGTCAAACACCCAAAACTTGTCAAACATACGAAACATCTAAAACATGTCAAACATACGAAACATCTAAAACATGTAAAACACCCAAAACATGTCAAACACCCGAAATTGGTCAAACATACGAAACATGTCAAACATACGAAACATCCGAAACATGTCAAACACACGAAACATGTCAAACATACGAAACATCTGAAACATGTCAAACACCCGAAACATGTCAAACATACGAAACAACTGAAACATGTCAAACACCCGAAACATGTCAAACATACAAAACTTCTGAAACATGTCAAACAACAGAAACATGTCAAACATACAAAACATCCGAAACATGTCAGACATACTAAACATGTCAAACACCTAAAACATGTCAAACATACGAAACATCCGAAACATGTCAAACACCCGAAACATTTTAAACATACGAAACATTCAAAACATGTCAAACACCCGAAACATGTCAAACATACGAAACATCCGAAACATGTGAAACACCCAAAACATGTCAAACATACGAAACATCCGAAACATGTCAAACACCCAAAACTTGTCAAACATACGAAACATCCAAAACATGTCAAACATACGAAACATCTGAAACATGTAAAACACCCAAAACATGTCAAACACCCTAAAATGGTCAAACATACGAAACATGTCAAACATACGAAACATGTCAAACATACGAAACATCTGAAACAAGTCAAACACCCGAAACATGTCAAACATACGAAACATCCGAAACATGTCAAACACACGAAACATGTTAAACACCCGAAACATGTGAAACACTTAAAACATGTCAAACATACGAAACATCCGAAACATGTAAAACACCAGAAACATGTGAAACATACGAAACATCCGAAACATATCAAACACTCGAAACATATCAAACATACAAAACATCTGAAACATGTCAAACACCCAAAACATGTTAAACATCCGAAACATCTGAAACATTTCAAACACTCGATACATCTCAAACACCCGAAACATGTCAAACACCCGAAACATGTCAAACATACGAAAAATCCGAAATATGTCAAACACTCAAAACATGTCAAACATACAAAACATCTAAAACATGTCAAACACCCGAAACATGTCAAATACCCGAAACATGTCAAACATACGAAACATCCAAAACATGTCAAACACCCGAAACATGTCAAACATACGAAACATCCGAAACATGTCAAACACCCGAAACATGTCAAAAATACAAAACATCTGAAACATTTCAAACACACGAAACATGTCAAACATACGAAACATCCGAAACAGGTCAAACACCCGAAACATGTCAAACACCCGAAACATTTCAAACATACGAAACATCCGAAACATGTCAAACACCTGAAACATGTCAAACATACAAAACATACGAAACACAACTTAAACACCCAAAACATGTCAAACATACGAAACATCCGAAAAATGTAAAACACCCGAAACATGTCAAACATACAAAACATCCTAAACATGTCAATCACCCGAAACAAGTTAAACACCCGAAACATGTCAAACATACGAAAATTCCGAAACATGACAAACACCCGAAACATGTCAAACATACGAATTATTCGAAACATGTCAAACACCCGAAACATGTTAAACACCCGAAACATGTCAAACATACGAAACATCCGAAACATGTGAAACACTTAAAACATGTCAAACATACGAAACATCCGAAACATGTCCAACACCAAAAACATGTCAAACACCCGAAACATGTCAAACATACGAAACATGTCAAACATACGAAACATTCAAAACATGTCAAACACCCGAAACATGTCAAACATACGAATCATCCGAAACATGTAAACACCCGAAACATGTCAAACATACGAAAATTCCGAAACATGACAAACACCCGAAACATGTCAAACATACGAAACATCTGAAACATGTCAAACACCAGAAACATGTCAAACATACGAATTATCCGAAACATGTCAAACATACTAAACATGTCAAACACCTAAAACATGTCAAACATACGAAACATGAGAAACATGTCAAACACCCGAAACATGTCAAACATACGAAACATTCAAAACATGTCAAACACCCGAAACATGTCAAACCTACGAAACATCCCAAACATGTCAAACACCCGAAACATGTCAAACATAAGAAACATGTCAAACATACAAAACATCCGAAACATGTCAAACACCTGAAATAAGTCAAACATACGAAACATCCGAAACATGTCAAACATACGAAACATCCGAAACATGTCAAACATACGAAACATCAAAAACATGTCAAACACCCGAAACATGTCAAACATACGAAACATCCGAAATTTGTCAAACATACGAAACACCCCAAACATGTCAAACATACGAAATATCCGAAACATGTCAAACAACATTTACATGTCAAACATACGAAACATTCGAAACATGTCAAACATACAAAACATCTGAAACATGTCAAACACCCGAAACATGTCAAACATACGAAACATCTGAAACATGTCAAACACCAGAAACATGTCAAACATACAAAACATCCGAAACATGTCAAACATACTAAACATGTCAAACACCTAAAACATGTCAAACATACGAAACATCTGAAACATGTCAAACACCTGAAACATGTCAAACATACGAAACATCTGAAACATGTCAAACACCCGAATTATGTCAAACATACAAAACATCTGAAACATGTCAAACACCCGAAACATGTCAAACATACGAAACATATGAAACATGTCAAACACACGAAACATGTTAAACATCCGAAACATCCGAAACATGTCAAACACCCGAAACATGTTAAACCCCCAAAACATGTCAAACATACGAAATATCCGAAACATGTAAAACACCAGAAACAGGTCAAACATACGAAACATCCGAAACATATCAAACACTCGAAACATATCAAACATACAAAACATCTGAAACATGTCAAACACCCAAAACATGTTAAACATCCGAAACATCTGAAACATTTCAAACACTCGATACATCTCAAACACCCGAAACATTTCAAACATACGAAACATCCGAAACATGTCAAACACCTGAAACATGTCAAACATACGAAACATCTGAAACATGTCAAACACCCGAAACATGTCAAACATACGAAACATCCGAAACATGTCAAACACCCGAAACATGTCAAAAATACAAAACATCTGAAACATTTCAAACACACGAAACATGTCAAACATACGAATATCCGAAACAGGTCAAACACCCGAAACATGTCAAACACCCGAAACATTTCAAACATACAAAACATCCGAAACATGTCAAACACCTGAAACATGTCAAACATACAAAACATACGAAACACAACTTAAACACCCAAAACATGTCAAACATACGAAACATCCGAAAAATGTAAAACACCCGAAACATGTCAAACATACAAAACATCCTAAACATGTCAATCACCCGAAACAAGTCAAACACCCGAAACATGTCAAACATAAGAAAAATCCGAAACATGACAAACACCCGAAACATGTCAAACATACGAAACATTCGAAACATGTCAAACACCCGAAACATGTTAAACACCCGAAACATGTCAAACACCCGAAACATGTCAAACATACGAAACATCCGAAACATGTGAAACACCCAAAACATGTCAAACATACGAAACATCCGAAACATGTCCAACACCAAAAAACATGTCAAACACCCGAAACATGTCAAACATACGAAACATGTCAAACATACGAAACATCCAAAACATGTCAAACACCCGAAACATGTCAAACATACGAATCATCCGAAACATGTAAACACCCGAAACATGTCAAACATACGAAACATCTAAAACATGTCAAACACCAGAAACATGTCAAACATACGAAACATCCGAAACATGTCAAACATACTAAACATGTCAAACACCTAAAACATGTCAAACATACGAAACATCAGAAACATGTCAAACACCCGAAACATGTCAAACATACGAAACATTCAAAACATGTCAAACACCCGAAACATGTCAAACATACGAAACATCTCAAACATGTCAAACACCCGAAACATGTCAAACATAAGAAACATGTCAAACATACGAAACATCCGAAACATGTCAAACACCTGAAATATGTCAAACATACGAAACATCCGAAACATGTCAAACACCAGAAACATGTCAAACATACAAAACATCCGAAACATGTCAAACATACTAAACATGTCAAACACCTAAAACATGTCAAACATACGAAACATCCGAAACATGTCAAACACCCGAAACATTTTAAACATACGAAACATTCAAAACATGTTAAAAACCCGAAACATGTCAAACATACGAAACATCTGAAACATGTCAAACACCTGAAACATGTCAAACATACGAAACATCTGAAACATGTCAAACACCCGAAACATGTCAAACATACAAAACATCTGAAACATGTCAAACACCTGAAACATGTCAAACATACGAAACATATGAAACATGTCAAACACACGAAACATGTTAAACATCCGAAACATCCGAAACATGTCAAACACCCGAAACATGTAAAACACCCGAAACATGTCAAACATACGAAAAATCCGAAATATGTCAAACACTCAAAACATGTCAAACATACAAAACATCTAAAACATGTCAAACACCCGAAACATGTCAAATACCCGAAACATGTCAAACATCCGAAACATCCAAAACATGTCAAACACCCGAAACATGTCAAACATACGAAACATCCGAAACATGTCAAACACCCGAAACATGTTAAAAATACAAAACATCTGAAACATTTCAAACACACGAAACATTTCAAACATACGAAACATCCGAAACAGGTCAAACACCCGAAACATGTCAAACACCCGAATCATTTCAAACATACGAAACATCCGAAACATGTCAAACACCTGAAACATGTCAAACATACAAAACATACGAAACACAACTTAAACACCCAAAACATGTAAACATGGGAAACATCCGAAAAATGTAAAACACCCGAAACATGTCTAACATACAAAACATCCTAAACATGTCAATCACCCGAAACAAGTCAAACACCCGAAACATGTCAAACATACGAAACATTCGAAACATGTCAAACACCCGAAACATGTTAAACACCCGAAACATGTCAAACACCCGAAACATGTCAAACATACGAAACTACCGAAACATGTGAAACACCCAAAACATGTCAAACATACGAAACATCCGAAACATGTCCAACACCAAAAACACGTCAAACACCCGAAACATGTCAAACATACGAAACATGTCAAACATACGAAACATCCAAAACATGTCAAACACCCGAAACATGTCAAACATACGAATCATCCGAAACATGTAAAAACCCGAAACATGTCAAACATACGAAACATCTGAAACATGTCAAACACCAGAAACATGTCAAACATACGAAACATCCGAAACATGTCAAACATACTAAACATGTCAAACACCCGAAACATGTCAAACATACAAAACATCCGAAACTTGTCAAACATACGAAACACCCCAAACATGTCAAACATACGAAATATCCGAAACATGTCAAAAAACCTATACATGTCAAACATACGAAACATCCGAAACATGTCAAACATACAAAACATCTGAAACATGTCAAACACCCGAAACATGTCAAACATACGAAACATCCGAAATATGTCAAACACCCGAAACATGTCAAACATACGAAACATCTGAAACATAACAAACACCCGAAACATGTCAAACATACGAAACATGTCAAACATACGAAACATCCGAAACATGTCAAACATACAAAACATCTGAAACATGTCAAACACCCGAAACATGTCAAACAAACAAAACATCCGAAACATGTGAAACACCCAAAACATGTCAAACATACGAAACATCCGAAACATGTCAAACACCCAAAACTTGTCAAACATACGAAACATTTAAAACATGTCAAACATACGAAACATCTGAAACATGTAAAACACAAAAAACATGTCAAACACCCGAAAATGGTCAAACATACGAAACATGTCAAACATACGAAACATCCGAAACATGTCAAACACACGAAACATGTCAAACATACGAAACATCTGAAACATGTCAAACACCCGAAACATGTCAAACATACGAAACATCTGAAACATGTCAAACATTCGAAACATGTCAAACATACGAAACATCTGAAACATGTCAAACACCAGAAACATGTCAAACATACAAAACATCCGAAACATGTCAAACATACTAAACATGTCAAACACCTAAAACATGTCAAACATACGAAACATCCGAAACATGTCAAACACCCGAAACATTTTAAACATACGAAACATTCAAAACATGTCAAACACCCGAAACATGTCAAACATACGAAACATCCGAAACATGTCAAACATACGAAACATCCGAAACAAGTCAAACACCCAAAACATGTCAAACATAAGAAACATGTCAAACATACGAAACATCCAAAACATGTTAAACACCCGAAATGTGTCAAACATACGAAACAACCGAAACATGTCAAACATACGAAACATCCGAAACATGTCAAACATACAAAACATCTGAAACATGTCAAACACCCGAAACATGTCAAACATACGAAACATCCGAAACATGTGAAACACCCAAAACATGTCAAACATCCGAAACATCCGAAACATGTCAAACACCCAAAACTTGTCAAACATACGAAACATCCAAAACATGTCAAACATACGAAACATCTGAAACATGTCAAACACCCGAAACATGTCAAACATACGAAACATCCGAAACATGTGAAACACCCAAAACATGTCAAACATCCGAAACATCTGAAACATGTAAAACACCCAAAAAATGTCAAACACCCGAAAATGGTCAAACATACAAAACATGTCAAACATACGATACATCTGAAACATGTCAAACACACGAAACATGTCAAACATACAAAACATCTGAAACATGTCAAACACCTGAAACATGTCAAACATACGAAACATATGAAACATGTCAAACACACGAAACATGTTAAACATCCGAAACATCCGAAACATGTCAAACACCCGAAACATGTAAAACACCCGAAACATGTCAAACATACGAAAAATCCAAAAAAATGTCAAACACTCAAAACATGTCAAACATACAAAACATCTAAAACATGTCAAACACCCGAAACATGTCAAATACCCGAAACATGTCAAACATACGAAACATCCAAAACATGTCAAACACCCGAAACATGTCAAACATACGAAACATCCGAAACATGTCAAACACCCGAAACATGTTAAAAATACAAAACATCTGAAACATTTCAAACACACGAAACATTTCAAACATACGAAATATCGGAAACAGGTCAAACACCCGAAACATGTCAAACACCCGAATCATTTCAAACATACGAAACATCCGAAACATGTCAAACACCTGAAACATGTCAAACATACAAAACATACGAAACACAACTTAAACACCCAAAACATGTAAACATACGAAACATCCGAAAAATGTAAAACACCCGAAACATGTCTAACATACAAAACATCCTAAACATGTCAATCACCCGAAACAAGTCAAACACCCGAAACATGTCAAACATACGAAACATTCGAAACATGTCAAACACCCGAAACATGTTAAACACCCGAAACATGTCAAACACCCGAAACATGTCAAACATACGAAACATCCGAAACATGTGAAACATTCAAAACATGTCAAACATACGAAACATCCGAAACATGTCCAACACCAAAAACACGTCAAACACCCGAAACATGTCAAACATACGAAACATGTCAAACATACGAAACATCCAAAACATGTCAAACACCCGAAACATGTCAAACATACGAATCATCCGAAACATGTAAAAACCCGAAACATGTCAAACATACGAAACATCTGAAACATGTCAAACACCAGAAACATGTCAAACATACGAAACATCCGAAACATGTCAAACATACTAAACATGTCAAACACCTAAAACATGTCAAACATACGAAACATCAGAAACATGTCAAACACCCGAAACATGTCAAACATACGAAACATTCAAAACATGTCAAAAACCTGAAACATGTCAAACATACGAAACATCCCAAACATGTCAAACACCCGAAACATGTCAAACATAAGAAACATGTCAAACATACGAAACATCCGAAACATGTCAAACATACGAAACATCCGAAACATGTCAAACACCCGAAACATGTCAAACATACAAAACATCCGAAACTTGTCAAACATACGAAACACCCCAAACATGTCAAACATACGAAATATCCGAAACATGTCAAAAAACCTATACATGTCAAACATACGAAACATCCGAAACATGTCAAACATACAAAACATCTGAAACATGTCAAACACCCGAAACATGTCAAACATACGAAACATCCGAAACATGTCAAACACCCGAAACATGTCAAACATACGAAACATCTGAAACATAACAAACACCCGAAACATGTCAAACATACGAAACATGTCAAACATACGAAACATCCGAAACATGTCAAACACCCGAAACATGTCAAACATAAAAAACTTCTGAAACATGTCAAACACCCGAAACATGTCAAACAAACAAAACATCCGAAACATGTGAAACACCCAAATTATGTCAAACATACGAAACATCCGAAACATGTCAAACACCCAAAACTTGTCAAACATACGAAACATCCAAAACATGTCAAACATACGAAACATCTGAAACATGTCAAACACCCAAAACTTGTCAAACATACGAAACATCCAAAACATGTCAAACATACGAAACATCTGAAACATGTAAAACACCCAAAACATGTCAAACACCCGAAAATGGTCAAACATACGAAACATGTCAAACATACGAAACATCCGAAACATGTCAAACACACGAAACATGTCAAACATACGAAACATCTGAAACATGTCAAACACCCGAAACATGTCAAACATACGAAACATCTGAAACATGTCAAACACCAGAAACATGTCAAACATAAAAAACATCCGAAACATGTCAAACATACTAAACATGTCAAACACCTAAAACATGTCAAACATACGAAACATCCGAAACATGTCAAACACCCGAAACATTTTAAACATACGAAACATTCAAAACATGTCAAACACCCGAAACATGTCAAACATACGAAACATCCGAAACATGTCAAACATACGAAACATCCGAAACAAGTCAAACACCCAAAACATGTCAAACATAAGAAACATGTCAAACATACGAAACATCCAAAACATGTTAAACACCCGAAATGTGTCAAACATACGAAACATCCGAAACATGTCAAACATACGAAACATCCGAAACATGTCAAACATACAAAACATCTGAAACATGTCAAACACCCGAAACATGTCAAACATACGAAACATCCGAAACATGTGAAACACCCAAAACATGTCAAACATCCGAAACATCCGAAACATGTCAAACACCCAAAACTTGTCAAACATACGAAACATCCAAAACATGTCAAACATACGAAACATCTGAAACATGTAAAACACCCAAAACATGTCAAACACCCGAAAATGGACAAACATACAAAACATGTCAAACATACGAAACATCCAAAACATGTTAAACACCCGAAATGTGTCAAACATACGAAACATCCGAAACATGTCAAACATACGAAACATTTGAAACATGTCAAACATACAAAACATCTGAAACATGTCAAACACCCGAAACATGTCAAACATACGAAACATCCGAAACATGTGAAACACCCAAAACATGTCAAACATCCGAAACATCCGAAACATGTCAAACACCCAAAACTTGTCAAACATACGAAACATCCAAAACATGTCAAACACCCGAAAATGGTCAAACATACAAAACATGTCAAACATACGATACATCCGAAACATGTCAAACACACGAAACATGTCAAACATACGAAACATCTGAAACATGTCAAACACCCTAAACATGTCAAACATACTAATCATCCGAAACATGTAAACACCCGAAACATGTCAAACATACGAAACATCTGAAACATGTCAAACACCAGAAACATGTCAAACATACGAAACATCCGAAACATGTCAAACATACTAAACATGTCAAACACCTAAAACATGTCAAACATACGAAACATCAGAAACATGTCAAACATCCGAAACATGTCAAACATACGAAACATTCAAAACATGTCAAACACCCGAAACATGTCAAACATACGAAACATCCCAAACATGTCAAACACCCGAAACATGTCAAACATAAGAAACATGTCAAACATACGAAACATCCGAAACATGTCAAACACCCGAAATATGTCAATAATACGAAACATCCGAAACATGTCAAACATACAAAACATCCAAAACTTGTCAAACATACGAAACACCCCAAACATGTCAAACATACGAAATATCCGAAACATGTCAAACAACCTATACATGTCAAACATACGAAACATCCGAAACATGTCAAACATACAAAACATCTGAAACATGTCAAACACCCGAAACATGTCAAACATACGAAACATCTGAAACATGTCAAACACCAGAAACATGTCAAACATACAAAACATCCGAAACATGTCAAACATACTAAACATGTCAAACACCTAAAACATGTCAAACATACGAAACATCCGAAACATGTCAAACACCCGAAACATTTTAAACATACGAAACATTCAAAACATGTCAAACACCCGAAACATGTCAAACATACGAAACATCCGAAACATGTCAAACATACGAAACATCCGAAACAAGTCAAACACCCAAAACATGTCAAACATAAGAAACATGTCAAACATACGAAACATCCAAAACATGTTAAACACCCGAAATGTGTCAAACATACGAAACAACCGAAACATGTCAAACATACGAAACATCCGAAACATGTCAAACATACAAAACATCTGAAACATGTCAAACACCCGAAACATGTCAAACATACGAAACATCCGAAACATGTGAAACACCCAAAACATGTCAAACATCCGAAACATCCGAAACATGTCAAACACCCAAAACTTGTCAAACATACGAAACATCCAAAACATGTCAAACATACGAATTATCTGAAACATGTCAAACACCCGAAACATGTCAAACATACGAAACATCCGAAACATGTGAAACACCCAAAACATGTCAAACATCCGAAACATCTGAAACATGTAAAACACCCAAAACATGTCAAACACCCGAAAATGGTCAAACATACAAAACATGTCAAACAAACGATACATCTGAAACATGTCAAACACCCGAAACATGTCAAACATACAAAACATCTGAAACATGTCAAACACCTGAAACATGTCAAACATACGAAACATATGAAACATGTCAAACACACGAAACATGTTAAACATCCGAAACATCCGAAACATGTCAAACACCCGAAACATGTAAAACACCCGAAACATGTCAAACATACGAAAAATCCGAAAAATGTCAAACACTCAAAACATGTCAAACATACAAAACATCTAAAACATGTCAAACACCCGAAACATGTCAAATACCCGAAACATGTCAAACATACGAAACATCCAAAACATGTCAAACACCCGAAACATGTCAAACATACGAAACATCCGAAACATGTCAAACACCCGAAACATGTTAAAAATACAAAACATCTGAAACATTTCAAACACACGAAACATTTCAAACATACGAAATATCGGAAACAGGTCAAACACCCGAAACATGTCAAACACCCGAATCATTTCAAACATACGAAACATCCGAAACATGTCAAACACCTGAAACATGTCAAACATACAAAACATACGAAACACAACTTAAACACCCAAAACATGTAAACATACGAAACATCCGAAAAATGTAAAACACCCGAAACATGTCTAACATACAAAACATCCTAAACATGTCAATCACCCGAAACAAGTCAAACACCCGAAACATGTCAAACATACGAAACATTCGAAACATGTCAAACACCCGAAACATGTTAAACACCCGAAACATGTCAAACACCCGAAACATGTCAAACATACGAAACATCCGAAACATGTGAAACATTCAAAACATGTCAAACATACGAAACATCCGAAACATGTCCAACACCAAAAACACGTCAAACACCCGAAACATGTCAAACATACGAAACATGTCAAACATACGAAACATCCAAAACATGTCAAACACCCGAAACATGTCAAACATACGAATCATCCGAAACATGTAAAAACCCGAAACATGTCAAACATACGAAACATCTGAAACATGTCAAACACCAGAAACATGTCAAACATACGAAACATCCGAAACATGTCAAACATACTAAACATGTCAAACACCTAAAACATGTCAAACATACGAAACATCAGAAACATGTCAAACACCCGAAACATGTCAAACATACGAAACATTCAAAACATGTCAAAAACCTGAAACATGTCAAACATACGAAACATCCCAAACATGTCAAACACCCGAAACATGTCAAACATAAGAAACATGTCAAACATACGAAACATCCGAAACATGTCAAACATACGAAACATCCGAAACATGTCAAACACCCGAAACATGTCAAACATACAAAACATCCGAAACTTGTCAAACATACGAAACACCCCAAACATGTCAAACATACGAAATATCCGAAACATGTCAAAAAACCTATACATGTCAAACATACGAAACATCCGAAACATGTCAAACATACAAAACATCTGAAACATGTCAAACACCCGAAACATGTCAAACATACGAAACATCCGAAACATGTCAAACACCCGAAACATGTCAAACATACGAAACATCTGAAACATAACAAACACCCGAAACATGTCAAACATACGAAACATGTCAAACATACGAAACATCCGAAACATGTCAAACACCCGAAACATGTCAAACATAAAAAACTTCTGAAACATGTCAAACACCCGAAACATGTCAAACAAACAAAACATCCGAAACATGTGAAACACCCAAATTATGTCAAACATACGAAACATCCGAAACATGTCAAACACCCAAAACTTGTCAAACATACGAAACATCCAAAACATGTCAAACATACGAAACATCTGAAACATGTCAAACACCCAAAACTTGTCAAACATACGAAACATCCAAAACATGTCAAACATACGAAACATCTGAAACATGTAAAACACCCAAAACATGTCAAACACCCGAAAATGGTCAAACATACGAAACATGTCAAACATACGAAACATCCGAAACATGTCAAACACACGAAACATGTCAAACATACGAAACATCTGAAACATGTCAAACACCAGAAACATGTCAAACATAAAAAACATCCGAAACATGTCAAACATACTAAACATGTCAAACACCTAAAACATGTCAAACATACGAAACATCCGAAACATGTCAAACACCCGAAACATTTTAAACATACGAAACATTCAAAACATGTCAAACACCCGAAACATGTCAAACATACGAAACATCCGAAACATGTCAAACATACGAAACATCCGAAACAAGTCAAACACCCAAAACATGTCAAACATAAGAAACATGTCAAACATACGAAACATCCAAAACATGTTAAACACCCGAAATGTGTCAAACATACGAAACATCCGAAACATGTCAAACATACGAAACATCCGAAACATGTCAAACATACAAAACATCTGAAACATGTCAAACACCCGAAACATGTCAAACATACGAAACATCCGAAACATGTGAAACACCCAAAACATGTCAAACATCCGAAACATCCGAAACATGTCAAACACCCAAAACTTGTCAAACATACGAAACATCCAAAACATGTCAAACATACGAAACATCTGAAACATGTAAAACACCCAAAACATGTCAAACACCCGAAAATGGACAAACATACAAAACATGTCAAACATACGAAACATCCAAAACATGTTAAACACCCGAAATGTGTCAAACATACGAAACATCCGAAACATGTCAAACATACGAAACATCCGAAACATGTCAAACATACAAAACATCTGAAACATGTCAAACACCCGAAACATGTCAAACATACGAAACATCCGAAACATGTGAAACACCCAAAACATGTCAAACATCCGAAACATCCGAAACATGTCAAACACCCAAAACTTGTCAAACATACGAAACATCCAAAACATGTCAAACACCCGAAAATGGTCAAACATACAAAACATGTCAAACATACGATACATCCGAAACATGTCAAACACACGAAACATGTCAAACATACGAAACATCTGAAACATGTCAAACACCCTAAACATGTCAAACATACTAATCATCCGAAACATGTAAACACCCGAAACATGTCAAACATACGAAACATCTGAAACATGTCAAACACCAGAAACATGTCAAACATACGAAACATCCGAAACATGTCAAACATACTAAACATGTCAAACACCTAAAACATGTCAAACATACGAAACATCAGAAACATGTCAAACATCCGAAACATGTCAAACATACGAAACATTCAAAACATGTCAAACACCCGAAACATGTCAAACATACGAAACATCCCAAACATGTCAAACACCCGAAACATGTCAAACATAAGAAACATGTCAAACATACGAAACATCCGAAACATGTCAAACACCCGAAATATGTCAATAATACGAAACATCCGAAACATGTCAAACATACAAAACATTCAAAACTTGTCAAACATACGAAACACCCCAAACATGTCAAACATACGAAATATCCGAAACATGTCAAACAACCTATACATGTCAAACATACGAAACATCCGAAACATGTCAAACATACAAAACATCTGAAACATGTCAAACACCCGAAACATGTCAAACATACGAAACATCTGAAACATGTCAAACACCAGAAACATGTCAAACATACAAAACATCCGAAACATGTCAAACATACTAAACATGTCAAACACCTAAAACATGTCAAACATACGAAACATCCGAAACATGTCAAACACCCGAAACATTTTAAACATACGAAACATCCGAAACATGTCAAACACCCGAAACATGTCAAACATACAAAACATCTAAAACATGTCAAACACCCGAAATATGTCAAACATACGAAACATCCGAAACATGTCAAACACACGAAACATGTTAAACATCCGAAACATCCGAAACATGTCAAACACCCGAAACATGTTAAACACCCGAAACATGTCAAACAACCAAAACATGTCAAACATACGAAACATCCGAAACATGTAAAACACCAGAAACATGTCAAACATACGAAACATCCGAAACATATCAAACACTCGAAACATATCAAACATACAAAACATCTGAAACATGTCAAACACCCAAAACATGTTAAACATCCGAAACATCTGAAACATTTCAAACACTCGATACATCTCAAACACCCGAAACATGTCAAACACCCGAAACATGTCAAACATACGAAAAATCCGAAATATGTCAAACACTCAAAACATGTCAAACATACAAAACATCTAAAACATGTCAAACACCCGAAACATGTCAAATACCCGAAACATGTCAAACATACGAAACATCCAAAACATGTCAAACACTCGAAACATGTCAAACATACGAAACATCCGAAACATGTCAAACACCCGAAACATGTCAAAAATACAAAACATCTGAAACATTTCAAACACAAGAAACATGTCAAACATACGAAACATCCGAAACAGGTCAAACACCCGAAACATGTCAAACACCCGAAACATTTCAAACATACGAAACATCCGAAACATGTCAAACACCTGAAACATGTCAAACATACAAAACATACGAAACACAACTTAAACACCCAAAACATGTCAAACATACGAAACATCCGAAACATGTCAAACACCCGAAACATTTTAAACATACGAAACTTTTAAAACATGTCAAAAACCCGAAACATGTCAAACATACGAAACATCCGAAACATGTCAAACACCTGAAACATGTCAAACATACGAAACATCTGAAACATGTCAAACACCCGAAACATGTTAAACATACGAAACATCCGAAACATGTCAAACACCCGAAACATGTCAAACATACAAAACATCTGAAACATGTCAAACACCCAAAACATGTCAAACATACGAAACATCCGAAACATGTCAAACACACGAAACATGTTAAACATCCGAAACATTCGAAACATGTCAAACACCCGAAACATGTTAAACACCCGAAACATGTCAAACACCCAAAACATGTCAAACATACGAAACATCCGAAACATGTAAAACACCAGAAACATGTCAAACATACGAAACATCCGAAACATATCAAACACTCGAAACATATCAAACATACAAAACATCTGAAACATGTCAAACACCCAAAACATGTTAAACATCCGAAACATCTGAAACATTTCAAACACTCGATACATCTCAAACACCCTAAACATGTCAAACACCCGAAACATGTCAAACATACGAAAAATCCGAAATATGTCAAACACTCAAAACATGTCAAACATACAAAACATCTAAAACATGTCAAACACCCGAAACATGTCAAATACCCGAAACATGTCAAACATACGAAACATCCAAAACATGTCAAACACCCGAAACATGTCAAACATACGAAACATCCGAAACATGTCAAACACCCGAAACATGTCAAAAATACAAAACATCTGAAACATTTCAAACACACGAAACATGTCAAACATACGAAACATCCGAAACAGGTCAAACACCCGAAACATGTCAAACACCCGAAACATTTCAAACATACGAAACATACGAAACATGTCAAACACCTGAAACATGTCAAACATACAAAACATACGAAACACAACTTAAACACCCAAAACATGTCAAACATACGAAACATCCGAAAAATGTAAAATACCCGAAACATGTCAAACATACAAAACATCCTAAACATGTCAATCACCCGAAACAAGTTAAACACCCGAAACATGTCAAACATACGAAACATCCGAAACATGTCAAACACCCGAAACATGTCAAACATTCGAAACATTCGAAACATGTCAAACACCCGAAACATGTCAAACATACGAAACATCCGAAACATGTGAAACACCCAAAACATGTCAAACATACGAAACATCCGAAACATGTCCAACACCAAAAACATGTCAAACACCCGAAACATGTCAAACATACGAAACATGTCAAACATACGAAACATCCAAAACATGTCAAACACCCGAAACATGTCAAACATACGAATCATCCGAAACATGTAAACACCCGAAACATGTCAAACATACAAAACATCTGAAACATGTCAAACATTAGAAACATGTCAAACATACGAAACATCCGAAACATGTCAAACATACTAAACATGTCAAACACCTAAAACATGTCAAACATACGAAACATCAGAAACATGTCAAACACCCGAAACATGTCAAACATACGAAACATTCAAAACATGTCAAAAACCCGAAACATGTCAAACATACGAAACATCCCAAACATGTCAAACACCCGAAACATGTCAAACATAAGAAACATGTCAAACATACGAAACATCTGAAACATGTCAAACACCCGAAACATGTCAAACATACGAAACATCCGAAACATGTCAAACACACGAAACATGTTAAACATCCGAAACATTCGAAACATGTCAAACACCCGAAACATGTTAAACACCCGAAACATGTCAAACACCCAAAACATGTCAAACATACGAAACATCCGAAACATGTAAAACACCAGAAACATGTCAAACATACGAAACATCCGAAACATATCAAACACTCGAAACATATCAAACATACAAAACATCTGAAACATGTCAAACACCCAAAACATGTTAAACATCCGAAACATCTGAAACATTTCAAACACTGGATACATCTCAAACACCCGAAACATGTCAAACACCCGAAACATGTCAAACATACGAAAAATCCGAAATATGTCAAACACTCAAAACATGTCAAACATACAAAACATCTAAAACATGTCAAACACCCGAAACATGTCAAATACCCGAAACATGTCAAACATACGAAACATCCAAAACATGTCAAACACCCGAAACATGTCAAACATACGAAACATCCGAAACATGTCAAACACCCGAAACATGTCAAAAATACAAAACATCTGAAACATTTCAAACACACGAAACATGTCAAACATACGAAACATCCGAAACAGGTCAAACACCCGAAACATGTCAAACACCCGAAACATTTCAAACATACGAAACATACGAAACATGTCAAACACCTGAAACATGTCAAACATACAAAACATACGAAACACAACTTAAACACCCAAAACATGTCAAACATACGAAACATCCGAAAAATGTAAAATACCCGAAACATGTCAAACATACAAAACATCCTAAACATGTCAATCACCCGAAACAAGTCAAACACCCGAAACATGTCAAACATACGAAACATCCGAAACATGTCAAACACCCGAAACATGTCAAACATACGAAACATTCGAAACATGTCAAACACCCGAAACATGTCAAACATACGAAACATCCGAAACATGTGAAACACCCAAAACATGTCAAACATACGAAACATCCGAAACATGTCCAACACCAAAAACATGTCAAACACCCGAAACATGTCAAACATACGAAACATGTCAAACATACGAAACATCCAAAACATGTCAAACACCCGAAACATGTTAAACATACGAATCATCCGAAACATGTAAACACCCGAAACATGTCAAACATACAAAACATCTGAAACATGTCAAACATTAGAAACATGTCAAACATACGAAACATCCGAAACATGTCAAACATACTAAACATGTCAAACACCTAAAACATGTCAAACATACGAAACATCAGAAACATGTCAAACACCCGAAACATGTCAAACATACGAAACATTCAAAACATGTCAAAAACCCGAAACATGTCAAACATACGAAACATCCCAAACATGTCAAACACCCGAAACATGTCAAACATAAGAAACATGTCAAA
The DNA here is from genome assembly GCA_036873155.1 of Biomphalaria sudanica. NCBI lineage: Eukaryota > Metazoa > Mollusca > Gastropoda > Planorbidae > Biomphalaria > Biomphalaria sudanica. The sequence continues at coordinate 128,390 of JAZGLO010006655.1, read as the reverse complement.
CATACGAAACATCCGAAACATGTCAAACATACGAAACATCCGAAACATGTCAAACATACAAAACATCTGAAACATGTCAAAGACCCGAAACATGTCAAACATACGAAACATCAGAAACATGTCAAACACCCGAAACATGTCAAACATACGAAACATTCAAAACATGTCAAAAACCCGAAACATGTCAAACATACGAAACATCCCAAACATGTCAAACACCCGAAACATGTCAAACATAAGAAACATGTCAAACATACGAAACATCCGAAACATGTGAAACATACGAAACATCCGAAACATGTCAAACACCCGAAACATGTCAAACATACGAAACATCCGAAACATGTCAAACATACAAAACATCTGAAACATGTCAAAGACCCGAAACATGTCAAACATACGAAACATCCGAAACATGTCAAACACCCGAAACATGTCAAACATACGAAACATCTGAAACATAACAAACACCCGAAACATGTCAAACATACGAAACATGTCAAACATACGAAACATCCGAAACATGTCAAACACCCGAAACATGTCAAACATAAAAAACTTCTGAAACATGTCAAACACCCGAAACATGTCAAACATACGAAACATCCGAAACATGTGAAACACCCAAAACATGTCAAACATAGGAAACATCCGAAACATGTCAAACACCCAAAACTTGTCAAACATACGAAACATCCAAAACATGTCAAACATACTAAACATGTCAAACACCTAAAACATGTCAAACATACGAAACATCCGAAACATGTCAAACATACGAAACATCCGAAACAAGTCAAACACCCAAAACATGTCAAACATAAAAAACATGTCAAACATACGAAACATCCAAAACATGTTAAACATCCGAAACATGTCAAACATACGAAACATCCGAAACAGGTGAAACATACAAAACATCTGAAACATGTCAAACACCCGAAACATGTCAAACATACGAAACACAAAAAACATGTCAAACACCCGAAAATGGTCAAACATACGAAATATGTCAAACATACGAAACATCCGAAACATGTCAAACACACGAAACATGTCAAACATACGAAACATCTGAAACATGTCAAACACCCGAAACATGTCAAACATACGAAACATCTGAAACATGTCAAACACCCGAAACATGTCAAACATACGAAACATCCGAAACATGTCAAACATACTAAACATGTCAAACACCTAAAACATGTCAAACATACGAAACATCCGAAACATGTCAAACACCCGAAACATTTTAAACATACGAAACATTCAAAACATGTCAAACACCCGAAACATGTCAAACATACGAAACATCCGAAACATGTCAAACATACGAAACATCCGAAACAAGTCAAACACCCAAAACATGTCAAACATAAGAAACATGTCAAACATACGAAACATCCAAAACATGTTAAACACCCGAAATATGTCAAACATACGAAACATCCGAAACATGTCAAACATACGAAACATCCGAAACATGTCAAACATACAAAACATCTGAAACATGTCAAACACCCGAAACATGTCAAACATCCGAAATATGTCAAACACCCGAAACATGTCAAACATACGAAACATCCGAAATATGTCAAACATACGAAACATCCGAAACATGTCAAACATACAAAACATCTGAAACATGTCAAACACCCGAAACATGTCAAACATACGAAACATCCGAAATATGTCAAACACCCGAAACATGTCAAACATACGAAACATCTGAAACATAACAAACACCCGAAACATGTCAAACATACGAAACATGTCAAACATACGAAACATACGAAACATGTAAACACCCGAACCATGTCAAACATACGAAACATGTCAAACACCCGAAACATGTCAAACATACGAGACATCCGAAACATGTCAAACATACAAAACATCTGCAACTTGTCAAACACCAAAAACATGTCAAACATACGAAACATCCGAAACATGTCAAACACTTAAAACATGTCAAACATACAAAATTTCTGAAACATGTCAAACACCCGAAACATGTCAAACATACGAAACATCCAAAACATTTCAAACATTCGAAATATGTCAAACATACGAAACATGTCAAACATACGAAACATCCGAAACATGTCAAACATACGAAACATCCGAAACATGTCAAACATACGAAACATCCGAAACATGTGAAACATACACAACATCTGAAACATGTCAAACACCCGAAACATGTCAAACATACGAAACATCCGAAACATGTCAAACACCCAAAACTTGTCAAACATACGAAACATCCAAAACATGTCAAACATACGAAACATCTGAAACATGTAAAACACCCAAAACATGTCAAACACCCGAAAATGGTCAAACATACGAAACATGTCAAACATACGAAACATCCGAAACATGTCAAACACCCGAAACATGTCAAACATACGAAACATCTGAAACATGTCAAACACCCGAAACATGTCTAACATACGAAACATATGAAACATGTCAAACACCCGAAACATGTCAAACATACGAAACATGTCAAACACCCGAAACATGTCAAACATACGAAACATCCGAAACATGTGAAACACCCAAAACATGTCAAACATACGAAACATCCGAAACATGTCAAACACCCAAAACTTGTCAAACATACGAAACATCCAAAACATATCAAACATACGAAACATCTGAAACATGTAAAACACCCAAAACATGTCAAACACCCGAAAATGGTCAGACATACAAAACATGTCAAACATACGATACATCCGAAACATGTCAAACACACGAAACATGTCAAACATACAAAACATCTGAAACATGTCAAACACCCGAAACATGTCAAACATACGAAACATCTGAAACATGTCAAACACCCGAAACATGTCAAACATACAAAACATCTGAAACATGTCAATTACCAGAAACATGTCAAACATACAAAACATCCGAAAGATGTCAAACATACTAAACATGTCAAACACCGAAAACATGTCAAACATACGAAACATCCGAAACATGTCAAACACCCGAAACATTTTAAACATACGAAACATTCAAAACATGTCAAACACCCGAAACATGTCAAACATACGAAACATCCGAAACATGTCAAACACCTGAAACATGTCAAACATACGAAACATCTGAAACATGTCAAACACCCGAAACATGTCAAACATACGAAACATCCGAAATATGTCAAAAACCCGAAACATGTCAAACATACGAAACATCTGAAACATAACAAACACCCGAAACATGTCAAACATACGAAACATGTCAAACATACGAAACATACGAAACATGTAAACACCCGAACCATGTCAAACATACGAAACATGTCAAACACCCGAAACATGTCAAACATACGAGACATCCGAAACATGTCAAACATACAAAACATCTGCAACTTGTCAAACACCAAAAACATGTCAAACATACGAAACATCCGAAACATGTCAAACACTTAAAACATGTCAAACATACAAAATTTCTGAAACATGTCAAACACCCGAAACATGTCAAACATACGAAACATCCAAAACATTTCAAACATTCGAAATATGTCAAACATACGAAACATGTCAAACATACGAAACATCCGAAACATGTCAAACATACGAAACATCCGAAACATGTCAAACATACGAAACATCCGAAACATGTGAAACATACACAACATCTGAAACATGTCAAACACCCGAAACATGTCAAACATACGAAACATCCGAAACATGTCAAACACCCAAAACTTGTCAAACATACGAAACATCCAAAACATGTCAAACATACGAAACATCTGAAACATGTAAAACACCCAAAACATGTCAAACACCCGAAAATGGTCAAACATACGAAACATGTCAAACATACGAAACATCCGAAACATGTCAAACACCCGAAACATGTCAAACATACAACATGTCAAACATACGAAACATCCGAAACATGTCAAACACCCGAAACATGTCAAACATACGAAACATCTGAAACATGTCAAACACCCGAAACATGTCTAACATACGAAACATATGAAACATGTCAAACACCCGAAACATGTCAAACATACGAAACATGTCAAACACCCGAAACATGTCAAACATACGAAACATCCGAAACATGTGAAACACCCAAAACATGTCAAACATACGAAACATCCGAAACATGTCAAACACCCAAAACTTGTCAAACATACGAAACATCCAAAACATATCAAACATACGAAACATCTGAAACATGTAAAACACCCAAAACATGTCAAACACCCGAAAATGGTCAGACATACAAAACATGTCAAACATACGATACATCCGAAACATGTCAAACACACGAAACATGTCAAACATACGAAACATCTGAAACATGTCAAACACCCGAAACATGTCAAACATACGAAACATCTGAAACATGTCAAACACCCGAAACATGTCAAACATACAAAACATCTGAAACATGTCAATTACCAGAAACATGTCAAACATACAAAACATCCGAAAGATGTCAAACATACTAAACATGCCAAACACCGAAAACATGTCAAACATACGAAACATCCGAAACATGTCAAACACCCGAAACATTTTAAACATACGAAACATTCAAAACATGTCAAACACCCGAAACATGTCAAACATACGAAACATCCGAAACATGTCAAACACCTGAAACATGTCAAACATACGAAACATCTGAAACATGTCAAACACCCGAAACATGTCAAACATACGAAACATCCGAAACATGTCAAACACTTAAAACATGTCAAACATACGAAACATCCGAAACAAGTCAAACACCCAAAACATGTCAAACATAAGAAACATGTCAAACATACGAAACATCCGAAACATGTCAAACACCCGAAATATGTCAAACATACGAAACATCCGAAACATGTCAAACATACGAAACATCCGAAACATGTCAAACATACAAAACATCTGAAACATGTCAAACACCCGAAACATGTCAAACATACGAAACATCCGAAATATGTCAAACACCCGAAACATGTCAAACATACGAAACATCTGAAACATAACAAACACCCGAAACATGTCAAACATACGAAACATGTCAAACATACGAAACATACAAAACATGTAAACACATGAAACATGTCAAACATACGAAAAATGTCAAACACCCGAAACATGTCAAACATACGAGACATCTGAAACATGTCAAACACCCGAAACATGTCAAACATACGAAACATCCGAAATATGTCAAACACCCGAAACATGTCAAACATACGAAACATCTGAAACATAACAAACACCCGAAACATGTCAAACATACGAAACATGTCAAACATACGAAACATCCGAAACATGTCAAACATACAAAACATCTGAAACATGTCAAACACCCGAAACATGTCAAACATACGAAACATCCGAAATATGTCAAACACCCGAAACATGTCAAACATACGAAACATCTGAAACATAACAAACACCCGAAACATGTCAAACATACGAAACATGTCAAACATACGAAACATACGAAACATGTAAACACATGAAACATGTCAAACATACGAAAAATGTCAAACACCCGAAACATGTCAAACATACGAGACATCCGAAACATGTCAAACATACAAAACATCTGAAACATGTCAAACACCCAAAACATGTCAAACATACGAAACATCCGAAACATGTCAAACACTTAAAACATGTCAAACATACGAAACATCCTAAACAAGTCAAACACCCAAAACATGTCAAACATAAGAAACATGTCAAACATACGAAACATCCGAAACATGTCAAACACCCGAAATATGTCAAACATACGAAACATCCGAAACATGTCAAAATTACGAAACATCCGAAACATGTCAAACATACAAAACATCTGAAACATGTCAAACAACCGAAACATGTCAAACATACGAAACATCCGAAATATGTCAAACACCCGAAACATGTCAAACATACGAAACAACTGAAACATAACAAACACCCGAAACATGTCAAACATACGAAACATGTCAAACATACGAAACATACGAAACATGTAAACACCCGAAACATGTCAAACATACGAAACATGTCAAACACCCGAAACATGTCAAACATACGAGACATCCGAAACATGTCAAACATACAAAACATCTGAAACATGTCAAACACCAGAAACATGTCAAACATACGAATTATCCGAAACATGTCAAACACCCGAAACATGTCAAACATACAAAATTTCTGAAACATGTCAAACACCCGAAACATGTCAAACATACGAAACATCCAAAACATTTCAATCATTCGAAATATGTCAAACATACGAATAATGTCAAACATCCGAAACATGTCAAACATATGAAACATCCGAAACATGTCAAACATACGAAACATCCGAAACATGTGAAACATACACAACATCTGAAACATGTCAAACACCCGAAACATGTCAAACATACGAAATATCCGAAACATGTCAAACACCCAAAACTTGTCAAACATACGAAACATCCAAAACATGTCAAACATACGAAACATCTGAAACATGTAAAACACCCAAAACATGTCAAACACCCGAAAATGGTCAAACATACGAAACATGTCAAACATACGAAACATCCGAAACATGTCAAACACACGAAACATGTCAAACATACGAGACATCTGAAACATGACAAACACCCGAAACATGTCAAACATACGAAACATCTGAAACATGTCAAACACCCGAAACATGTCAAACATACAAAACTTCTGAAACATGTCAAACAACAGAAACATGTCAAACATACAAAACATTCGAAACATGTCAAACACCCGAAACATTTTAAACATACGAAACATTCAAAACATGTCAAACACCCGAAACATGTCAAACATACGAAACATCCGAAACATGTAAAACACCCAAAACATGTCAAACATACGAAACATCCGAAACATGTCAAACACCCAAAACTTGTCAAACATACGAAACATCCAAAACATGTCAAACATACGAAACATCTGAAACATGTAAAACACCCAAAACATGTCAAACACCCGAAAATGGTCAAACATACGAAACATGTCAAACATACGAAACATCCGAAACATGTCAAACACACGAAACATGTCAAACATACGAAACATCTGAAACTTGTCAAACACCCGAAACATGTCAAACATACGAAACATCTGAAACATGTCAAATACCCGAAACATGTGAAACATACGAAACATCTGAAACATGTCAAACACCCGAAACATGTCAAACATACAAAACATCTGAAACATGTCAAACACCCGAAAAATGTCAAACATACGAAACATCCGAAACATGTCAAACACCCGAAACATGTCAAACATACGAAACATCCGAAACATGTGAAACACCCAAAACATGTCAAACATACGAAACATCCGAAACATGTCAAACACCCAAAACTTGTCAAACATACGAAACATCCAAAACATATGAAACATACGAAACATCTGAAACATGTAAAACACCCAAAACATGTCAAACACCCGAAAATGGTCAGACATACAAAACATGTCAAACATACGATACATCCGAAACATGTCAAACACACGAAACATGTCAAACATACGAAACATCTGAAACATGTCAAACACCCGAAACATGTCAAACATACAAAACATCTGAAACATGTCAATTACCAGAAACATGTCAAACATACAAAACATCCGAAAGATGTCAAACATACTAAACATGTCAAACACCTAAAACATGTCAAACATACGAAACATCCGAAACATGTCAAACACCCGAAACATTTTAAACATACGAAACATTCAAAACATGTCAAACACCCGAAACATGTCAAACATACGAAACATCCGAAACATGTCAAACACCTGAAACATGTCAAACATACTAAACATCTGAAACATGTCAAACACCCGAAACATGTCAAACATACGAAACATCCGAAACATGTCAAACACTTAAAACATGTCAAACATACGAAACATCCGAAACAAGTCAAACACCCAAAACATGTCAAACATAAGAAACATGTCAAACATACGAAACATCCGAAACATGTCAAACACCCGAAATATGTCAAACATACGAAACATCCGAAACATGTCAAACATACGAAACATCCGAAACATGTCAAACATACAAAACATCTGAAACATGTCAAACACCCGAAACATGTCAAACATACGAAACATCCGAAATATGTCAAACACCCGAAACATGTCAAACATACGAAACATCTGAAACATAACAAACACCCGAAACATGTCAAACATACGAAACATGTCAAACATACGAAACATGTAAACACATGAAACATGTCAAACATACGAAACATGTCAAACACCCGAAACATGTCAAACATACGAGACATCCGAAACATGTCAAACATACAAAACATCTGAAACATGTCAAACACCAGAAACATGTCAAACATACGAAACATCCGAAACATGTCAAACACTTAAAACATGTCAAACATACAAAATTTCTGAAACATGTCAAACACCCGAAACATGTCAAACATACGAAACATCCAAAACATTTCAAACATTCGAAATATATCAAACATACGAAACATGTCAAACATACGAAACATCCGAAACATGTCAAACATACGAAACATCCGAAACATGTCAAACATACGAAACATCCGAAACATGTGAAACATACACAACATCTGAAACATGTCAAATACCCGAAACATGTCAAACATACGAAACATCCGAAACATGTCAAACACCCAAAACTTGTCAAACATACGAAACATCCAAAACATGTCAAACATACGAAACATCTGAAACATGTAAAACACCCAAAACATGTCAAACACCCGAAAATGGTCAAACATACGAAACATGTCAAACACACGAAACATGTCAAACATACGAAACATCTGAAACTTGTCAAACACCCGAAACATGTCAAACATACGAAACATCTGAAACATGTCAAACACCCGAAACATGTCAAACATACGAAACATCAGAAACATGTCAAACACCCGAAACATGTCAAACATACGAAACATTTAAAACATGTCAAAAACCCGAAACATGTGAAACATACGAAACATCTGAAACATGTCAAACACCCGAAACATGTCAAACATACAAAACATCTGAAACATGTCAAACACCCGAAAAATGTCAAACATACGAAACATCCGAAACATGTCAAACACCCGAAACATGTCAAACATACGAAACATCCGAAACATGTGAAACACCCAAAACATGTCAAACATACGAAACATCCGAAACATGTCAAACACCCAAAACTTGTCAAACATACGAAACATCCAAAACATATGAAACATACGAAACATCTGAAACATGTAAAACACCCAAAACATGTCAAACACCCGAAAATGGTCAGACATACAAAACATGTCAAACATACGATACATCCGAAACATGTCAAACACACGAAACATGTCAAACATACGAAACATCTGAAACATGTCAAACACCCGAAACATGTCAAACATACAAAACATCTAAAAATGTCAATTACCAGAAACATGTCAAACATACAAAACATCCGAAAGATGTCAAACATACTAAACATGTCAAACACCTAAAACATGTCAAACATACGAAACATCCGAAACATGTCAAACACCCGAAACATTTTAAACATACGAAACATTCAAAACATGTCAAACACCCGAAACATGTCAAACATACGAAACATCCGAAACATGTCAAACACCTGAAACATGTCAAACATACGAAACATCTGAAACATGTCAAACACCCGAAACATGTCAAACATACGAAACATCCGAAACATGTCAAACACTTAAAACATGTCAAACATACGAAACATCCGAAACAAGTCAAACACCCAAAACATGTCAAACATAAGAAACATGTCAAACATACGAAACATCCGAAACATGTCAAACACCCGAAATATGTCAAACATACGAAACATCCGAAACATGTCAAACATACGAAACATCCGAAACATGTCAAACATACAAAACATCTGAAACATGTCAAACACCCGAAACATGTCAAACATACGAAACATCCGAAATATGTCAAACACCCGAAACATGTCAAACATACGAAACATCTGAAACATAACAAACACCCGAAACATGTCAAACATACGAAACATGTCAAACATACGAAACATACGAAACATGTAAACACATGAAACATGTCAAACATACGAAACATGTCAAACACCCGAAACATGTTAAACATACGAGACATCCGAAACATGTCAAACATACAAAACATCTGAAACATGTCAAACACCAGAAACATGTCAAACATACGAAACATCCGAAACATGTCAAACACTTAAAACATGTCAAACATACAAAATTTCTGAAACATGTCAAACACCCGAAACATGTCAAACATACGAAACATCCAAAACATTTCAAACATTCGAAATATATCAAACATACGAAACATGTCAAACATACGAAACATCCGAAACATGTCAAACATACGAAACATCCGAAACATGTCAATATACGAAACATCCGAAACATGTGAAACATACACAACATCTGAAACATGTCAAATACCCGAAACATGTCAAACATACGAAACATCCGAAACATGTCAAACACCCAAAACTTGTCAAACATACGAAACATCCAAAACATGTCAAACATACGAAACATCTGAAACATGTAAAACACCCAAAACATGTCAAACACCCGAAAATGGTCAAACATACGAAACATGTCAAACATACGAAACATCCGAAACATGTCAAACACACGAAACATTTCAAACATACGAAACATCTGAAACTTGTCAAACACCCGAAACATGTCAAACATACGAAACATCTGAAACATGTCAAACACCCGAAACATGTCAAACATACGAAACATCAGAAACATGTCAAACACCCGAAACATGTCAAACATACGAAACATTTAAAACATGTCAAAAACCCGAAACATATCAAACATACGAAACATCCCAAACATGTCAAAAACCCGAAACATGTCAAACATAAGAAACATGTCAAACCTACGAAACATCTGAAACATGTCAAACATACGAAACATCCGAAACATGTCAAACACCCGAAACATGTCAAACATACGAAACATCCGAAACTTGTCAAACATACAAAACATCTGAAACATGTCAAACACCCGAAACATGTTAAACATACGAAACATCCGAAACATGTCAAACACCCGAAACATGTCAAACATACGAAACATCTGAAACATAACAAACACCCGAAACATGTCAAACATAAAAAACTTCTGAAACATGTCAAACACCCGAAACATGTCAAACAAACGAAACATCCGAAACATGTGAAACACCCTAAACATGTCAAACATACGAAATATCCGAAACATGTCAAACACCCAAAACTTGTCAAACATACGAAACATGTCAAACATACGAAACATCCGAAACACGTGAAATACTTAAAACATGTCCAACATACGAATTATTCAAAACATGTCAAACACCCGAAACATGTCAAACATACGAAACATTCGAAACATGTCAAACACCCGAAACATGTCCAACATACGAAACATCCGAAACTAGTCAAACACCCAAAACATTTCAAACACCCGAAACATGGCAAATAGACGAAAATGTCAAACATACGAAACATGTCAAACACTCGAAACATGTCAAACATACGAAACATCCGAAACATGTCAAACACCCGAAACATGTCAAACACCCGAAATATGTCAAGCACCCGAAACATGTCAAACATACAAAACATTCGAAACATGTCAAACATCCGAAACATGTCAATATACGAAACATTCGAAACATGTCAAACACCCGAAATATGTCAAACATACGAAACATCCGAAACATGTCAAACATCCAAAACATGTGAAACAGCCTAAACATGTCAAACATACGAAACATCCGAAACATGTCAAACACTCTAAACATGTCAAACATACGAAACATCCGAAACATGTCAAAAATACGAAACATCTGAAACATGTCAAACACCCGAAACATGTCAAACATACGAAACATCCGAAACATGTCAAACATCCGAAACATGTTAAACAGCCTAAACATGTCAAACATATGAGACATCCGAAACATGTCAAACATACGAAACATCTGAAACATGTCAAACACCCGAAAGATGTCAAACATACGAAAGATTCGAAACATGTCAAACATACGAAACATCTGAAACATGTCAAACACCCGAAAAATGTCAAACATACGAATCATTTAAAACATGTCAAACACCCGAAACATGTCAAACATACAAAACATCTGAATTATGTCAAACACCCGAAACCTGTCACACATACGAAACATCCGAAACATGTCAAACATACGAAACATACAAAACATGTCAAACACCTGAAACATGTCAAACATACGAAACATCCGAAACATGTCAAACGCCCAAAACATATCAAACACCCGAAACATGTCAAACATACGAAACATCCGAAACATGTCAAACACCCGAAACTTGTCAAACATACGAAACATCAGAAACATGTTAATTATACGAAACATCTGAAACATGTCAAAAACCCGAAACATGTCAAACATACGAATCATTCGAAACATGTCAAACACCCGAAACATGTCAAACATACGAAACATCCGAAACATGTCAAACACCCGAAACTTGTCAAACATACAAAACATCTTAATTATGTCAAACACCCGAAACATGTCAAACATACGAAACATCCGAAACTAGTCAAACACTCAAAACATGTCAAACACCCGAAACATGTCAAACATACGAAACATGTCAAACATACGAAACATCCGAAACTAGTGAAACACCCAAAACATGTCAAACACCCGAAACATGTCAAACATACGAAACATGTCAAACATACGAAACATCCGAAACATGTCAAAGACCCGAAATATTTCAAACATACGAAACATCTGAAACATGTCAATCACCTGAAACATGTCAAACACCCGAAACATGTCAAACATACGAAACATCCGAAACATGTCAAACACTCTAAACATGTCAAACAAACGAAACATCCGAAACATGTCAAACATACGAAATATCTGAAACATGTCAAACACCCAAAAACATGTCAAACATACGAATCATTTGAAACATGTCAAACACCCGAAACATGTCAAACATATAAAACATCTGAATTATGTCAAACACCGGAAACATGTCAAACATACGAAACATCCGAAACACGTGAAATACCCAAAACATGTCCAACATACGAATTATTCAAAACATGTCAAACACCCGAAACATGTCAAACATACGAAACATTCGAAACATGTCAAACACCCGAAACATGTCAAACATACGAAACATCCGAAACTAGTCAAACACCCAAAACATTTCAAACACCCGAAACATGGCAAATAGACGAAAATGTCAAACATACGAAACATGTCAAACACTCGAAACATGTCAAACATACGAAACATCCGAAACATGTCAAACACCCGAAACATGTCAAACACCCAAAACATGTCAAACACCCGAAATATGTCAAACATACGAAACATCCGAAACATGTCAAACATACGAAACATGTCAAACACCTAAAACATGTCAAACATACGAAACATACGAAACATGTCAAACACCCAAAACATGTCAAACACACGAAACATGTCAAACATACGAAACATCTGAAACATGTCAAACACCCGAAACATGTCAAACATACAAAACATCTGAAACATGTCAATTACCAGAAACATGTCAAACATACAAAACATCCGAAAGATGTCAAACATAGTAAACATGTCAAACACCTAAAACATGTCAAACATACGAAACATCCGAAACATGTCAAACACCCGAAACATTTTAAACATACGAAACATTCAAAACATGTCAAACACCCGAAACATGTCAAACATACGAAACATCCGCAACATGTCAAACACCCGAAAACTGTCAAACATACGAAACATCCGAAACATGTCAAACATACAAAACATCTGAAACATGTCAAAGACCCGAAACATGTCAAACATACGAAACATCCGAAACATGTCAAACACCCGAAACATGTCAAACATAAAAAACTTCTGAAACATGTCAAACACCCGAAACATGTCAAACATACGAAACATCCGAAACATGTGAAACACCCAAAACATGTCAAACATACGAAACATCCGAAACATGTCAAACACCCAAAACTTGTCAAACATACGAAACATCCAAAACATGTCAAACATACTAAACATGTCAAACACCTAAAACATGTCAAACATACGAAACATCCGAAACATGTCAAACATACGAAACATCCGAAACAAGTCAAACACCCAAAACATGTCAAACATAAAAAACATGTCAAACATACGAAACATCCAAAACATGTTAAACATTCGAAACATGTCAAACATACGAAACATCCGAAACATGTCAAACATACAAAACATCTGAAACATGTCAAACACCCGAAACATGTCAAACATACGAAACACAAAAAACATGTCAAACACCCGAAAATGGTCAAACATACGAAATATGTCAAACATACGAAACATCCGAAACATGTCAAACACACGAAACATGTCAAACATACGAAACATCTGAAACATGTCAAACACCCGAAACATGTCAAACATACGAAACATCTGAAACATGTCAAACACCCGAAACATGTCAAACATACGAAACATCCGAAACATGTCAAACATACTAAACATGTCAAACACCTAAAACATGTCAAACATACGAAACATCCGAAACATGTCAAACACCCGAAACATTTTAAACATACGAAACATTCAAAACATGTCAAACACCCGAAACACGTCAAACATACGAAACATCCGAAACATGTCAAACATACGAAACATCCGAAACAAGTCAAACACCCAAAACATGTCAAACATAAGAAACATGTCAAACATACGAAACATCCAAAACATGTTAAACACCCGAAATATGTCAAACATACGAAACATCCGAAACATGTCAAACACCCGAAACATGTCAAACACCCGAAATATGTCAAACATACGAAACATCCGAAACATGTCAAACATACGAAACATGTCAAACACCTAAAACATGTCAAACATACGAAACATCCGAAACATGTCAAACACCCAAAACATGTCAAACATGCGAAACATGTCAAACATACAAAACATTCAAAACATGTCAAACACCCGAAACAAGTCAAACATACAAAAACATCCGAAACATGTCAAACACCCAAAACATGTCAAACACCCAAAACATGTCAAACATACAAAACATGACAAACATACGAAACATCCGAAACATGTCAAACACCCCAAACATCTCAAACATACGAAACATCTGAAACATGTCAAACATTCGAAACATGTCAAACATACGAAACATCCGAAACATGTCAAACATAAGAAACATTCAAAACATGTCAAACACCTGAAACATGTCATACATACGAAACATCCGAAACATGTGAAACACCCAAAACAGGTCAAACATACGAAACATTCAAAACATGTGAAACACCCGAAACATGTCTAATATACGAAACATTCGAAACATGTCAAACACCCTAAACATGTCAAACATACGAAACATCCGAAACATGTCAAACACCCAAAACATGTCAAACATCCGAAACATCCGAAACATGTCAAACATACGAAACATCCGAAAAATGTCAGACACCCGAAACATGTCAAACATACGAAACACCCGAAGTATGTCAAACATACCAAACATCCGAAACATGTCAAACAACCTAAACATGTCAAACATTCGAAACATGTCAAACATACAAAGCATCCGAAACAAGTTAAACACCCAAAATATGTCAAACACCCGAAACATGTCAAACACCAGAAACATGTCAGACATTCGAAACATGTCAAACATACGAAACATCCCAAAATTGACAAACACCCGAAACATATCAAACATACGAAATATCCGAAACTTGTCAAACACTTAAAATATGTCAAACATACAAAACATCCGAAACAAGTCAAACACCTAAAACATGTCAAACACCCGAAACATGTCAAACATACGAAACATGTAAAATATACGAAACATGTAAAACATACGAAACATCCGAAACATGTCAAACACTCGAAACATGTCAAACTTACGAAACATTCAAAACATAACAAACACCCAAAACATGTCAAACATACGAAACATCCGAAAAATGTCAATTTTCCAAAACATGTCAAACATATGAAACATTTGAAACATAACAAACACCCGAAACATGTCAAACATACGAAACATCCGAAAAATGTCAAGCACCCGATACATATCAAACATACAAAACATTCGAAACATGTTAAACATCCGAAACATGTCAATATACGAAACATCCGAAACATGTCAAACACACGAAATATGTCAAACATACGAAACATCCGAAACATGTCAAACATCCGAAACATGTTAAACAGCCTAAACATGTCAAACATATGAGACATCCGAAACATGTCAAACACCTGAAACATGTCAAACATACGAAACATCCGAAACATGTCAAACACTCCAAACATGTCAAACATACGAAACATCAGAAACATGTCAAACATACGAAACATCTGAAACATGTCAAACACCCGAAAGATGTCAAACATACGAAACATCTGAAACATGTCAAACATACGAAACATCTGAAACATGTCAAACACCCGAAACATGTCAAACATACGAATCATTTGAAACATGTCAAACACCCGAAACATGTCAAACATACAAAACATCTGAATTATGTCAAACACCCGAAACATGTCAAACATACGAAACATCCGAAACATGTCAAACATACGAAACATACAAAACATGTCAAACACCTGAAACATGTCAAACGTACAAAACATCCGAAACATGTCAAACGCCCAAAACATATCAAACACCCGAAACATGTCAAACATACGAAACATCCGAAACATGGCAAACATACGAAACATGTCAAACACCTGAAACATGTCAAACATACAAAACATCCGAAACATGTCAAACACCCAAAACATGTCAAACATGCGAAACATGTCAAACATACGAAACATTCAATACATGTCAAACACCCGAAACAAGTCAAACATACAAAAACATCCGAAACATGTCAAACACCCAAAACATGTCAAACACCCGAAACATGTCAAACATACGAAACATGTCAAACATACGAAACATCCGAAACTAGTCAAACACCCAAAACATGTCAAACACATTAAACATGTCTAACATACGAAACATCCGAAACATGTCAAACATACGAAACATCCGAAACATGTCAAACACCCGAAACATGTCAAACATACGAAACATCCAAAAATTGTTAAACATAAAAAACATCCGAAACATAACAAACACCCGAAACATGTTAAACATACGAAACATTCGAAAAATGTCAATTTTCCAAAACATGTCAAACATACGAAACATTTTAAACATACGAAACATCCGAAAAATGTCAAGCACCCGAAACATGTCAAACATACAAAATATTCGAAACATGTCAAACATCCGAAACATGTCAATACCCGAAACATTCGAAACATGTCAAACACCCGAAATATGTCAAACATACGAAACATCCGAAACATGTCAAACATCCAAAACAAGTTAAACAGCCTAAACATGTCAAAAATATTAGACATCCGAAACATGTTAAACACCTGAAACATGTCAAGCACCCGAAACATGTCAAACATACGAAACATCTGAAACATGTCAAACACTCTAAACATGTCAAACATACGAAACATCCGAAACATGTCAAAAATACGAAACATCTGAAACATTTCAAACACCCGAAACATGTCAAACATACGAAACATCCGAAACATGTCAAACACCCGAAACATGTCAAACATACGAAACATGTCAAACATACGAAACATCCGAAACTAGTGAAACACCCAAAACATGTCAAACACCCGAAACAAGTCAAACATACGAAACATGTCAAACATACGAAACATCCGAAACATGTCAAACACCCGAAATATTTCAAACATACGAAACATCTGAAACATGTCAATCACCTTAAACATGTCAAACACCCGAAACATTTCAAACATACGAAACATCCGAAACATGTCAAACACTCTAAACATGTCAAACAAACGAAACATCCGAAACATGTCAAACATACGAAATATCTGAAACATGTCAAACACCCAAAAACATGTCAAACATACGAATCATTTGAAACATGTCAAACACCCGAAACATGTCAAACATACAAAACATCTGAATTATGTAAAACACCGGAAACATGTCAAACATACGAAACATCCGAAACACGTGAAATACCCAAAACATGTCCAACATACGAATTATTCAAAACATGTCAAACACCCGAAACATGTCAAACATACGAAACATTCGAAACATGTCAAACACCCGAAACATGTCAAACATACGAAACATCCGAAACTAGTCAAACACCCAAAACATTTCAAACACCCGAAACATGGCAAATAGACGAAAATGTCAAACATACGAAACATGTCAAACACTCGAAACATGTCAAACATACGAAACATCCGAAACATGTCAAACACCCGAAACATGTCAAACACCCGAAATATGTCAAGCACCCGAAACATGTCAAACATACAAAACATGTCAATATACGAAACATTCGAAACATGTCAAACACCCGAAATATGTCAAACATACGAAACATCCGAAACATGTCAAACATCCAAAACATGTTAAACAGCCTAAACATGTCAAACATACGAAACATTCGAAACAAGTCAAACACTCTAAACATGTCAAACATACGAAACATCCGAAACATGTCAAAAATACGAAACATCTGAAACATGTCAAACACCCGAAACATGTCAAACATACGAAACATCCGAAACATGTCAAACATCCGAAACATGTTAAACAGCCTAAACATGTCAAACATATGAGACATCCGAAACATGTAAAACATACGAAACATCTGAAACATGTCAAACACCCGAAAGATGTCAATTATACGAAACATCCGAAACATGTCAAACACCTAAAACATGTCAAACATACGAAACATCCGAAAAATGTCATGTTTTTTTTATTTATAATTCTTTTGCTGCTGTCAATTGGTGAAAGCAACAGCCAGAAATTGATACTAAAGTCAAATTACATACATGTTGAAAGTTTTTACCAAAGTCAAATATTCTCAGCAGGACATCATTTTTTTAACTACAGAAAATATAGATAAATGTATCTAGAAAAAAATTGAACAACAAGTGGAATGCCACCGATATATATTACAATACTTTTGATATGTTTGTGGATTACAGTTGCAGCAAGCGTTCTTAGGATAGAACAAAGTTAATTTCATAACATTATAAACTCTCCCTTTCTTGACAATTTTTGATTGTCTACCTTGATACCGGGGACACTATTTCCTTATCGCCAAGTAACTATCATGTTTGCTAGAGTCGGAGGGATACGATACTATTATTTTACGTATACTTATGGCAATTATCCGAAACATACGAAACATGTCAAATATCCGAAACATCCGAAACATGTCAAACACCTGAAACATGTCAAACATACGAAACATCCGAAACATGTCAAACACTCTAATCGTGTCAAACATACGAAACATCCAAAACATGTCAAACATACGAAACATCTGAAACATGTCAAACACCCGAAACATGTCAAACATACGAAACATCCGAAACATGTCAAACATACGAAACATCTGAAACATGTCAAATACACGAAACATGTCAAACATACGAAACATCCGAAACTACTGAAACACCCAAAACATGTCAAACACCCAAAACATGTCAAACACCCCAAACATGTCAAACATACGAAACATCTAAAACATGTCAAACATTCGAAACATGTCAAACATACTAAACATCCGAAACATGTCAAACATACGAAACTTACAAAACATGTCAAACACCTGAAACATGTCATACATACGAAACATCTGAAACATGTGAAACACCCAAAACAGGTCAAACATACGAAACATTCAAAACATGTCTAACACCCAAAACATGTCAAACATCCGAAACATCCGAAACATGTCAAACATACGAAACATCCGAAACATGTCAAACACCCGAAACATGTCAAACATACGAAACATCCGAAACATGTCAAACATACGAAACATCCGAAACATGTCAAAAACCCGAAAAATGTCAAACATACGAAAAATTCCGAAACATAACAAACACCCGAAACATGTCAAACATACGAAACATCCGAAAAATGTAAATTTTCCAAAACATGTCAAACATACGAAACATCTGAAAAATGTCAAGCACCCGAAACATATAAGCATACAAAATATTCGAAACATGTTAAACATCCGAAACATGTCAATATACGAAACATCCGAAACATGTCAAACACCCAAAATATGTCAAACATACGAAACATCCGAAACATGTCAAACATCCGAAACATGTTAAACAGCCTAAACATGTCAAACATATGAGACATCCGAAACATGTCAAACACCTGTAACATGTTAAACATACGAAACATCCGAAACATGTCAAACACTCTAGACATGTCAAACATACGAAACATCCGAAACACGTCAAACATACGAAACATCCGAAACTAGTGAAACACCCAAAAAATGTCAAACACCCGAAACATGTCAAACATACAAAACATGTCAAACAAACGAAACATCCGAAACATGTCAAACACCCGAAACATGTCAAACATACGAAACATCTGAAACATGTCAAAAACCCGAAACATGTCAAACATACGAAACATCCGAAACATGTCAAACATACGAAACATACAAAACATGTCAAACACCTGAAACATGTCATACATACGAAACATTCAAAACATGTGAAACACCCGAAACATGTCTAACATACGAAACATTCTAAACATGTCAAACACCCGAAACATGTCAAAAATTAGAAACATTCGAAACATGTCAAATACCCCAAACATGTCAAACATCCGAAACATCCGAAACTTGTCAAATATACGAAACATCCGAAACATGTCAAACACCCGAAATATGTCAAACATACGAAACATCCGAAACATGTCAAACATACGAAACATCCGAAACATGTCAAACACCTGAAACATGTCAAACATACGAAACATCCGAAACATGTCAAACACTCTAAACATGTCAAACATACGAAACATGTCAAACATACGAAACATCTGAAACATGTCAAACACCCGAAACATGTTAAACATACAAAACATCCGAAACATTTCAAACACCCGAAACATGTCAAACATACGAAACATCCGAAACATGTCAAACATACGAAACATCCAAAACATGTCAAACACTCTAAACATGTCAAACATACGAAACATCCAAAACATGTCAAACATACGAAACATCTGAAACATGTCAAACACCCGAAACATGTCAAACATACGAAACATCCGAAACTAGTGAAACACCCAAAACATGTCAAACACCCAAAACATGTCAAACATACAAAACATGACAAACATACGAAACATCCGAAACATGTCAAACACCCCAAACATGTCAAACATACGAAACATCTGAAACATGTCAAACATTCGAAACATGTTTTGGGTGTTTGACATGTTTCGGATGTTTCGTATGTTTGACATGTTTATGGTGTTTGACATGTTTCGAATGTTTCGTATATTAGACATGTTTCGGGTGTTTCACATGTTTTGAATGTTTCGTATGTTTGACATGTTTCGGGTGTTTGACATGTTTCGAATGTTTCGTATGTTTGACATGTTTCGGGTGTTTGACATGTTTTGAATAATTCGTATGTTGAACATGTTTTAAGTATTTCACGTGTTTCGGATGTTTCGTATGTTTGACATGTTTCCGGTGTTTGACATAATTCAGATGTTTTGTATGTTTGACATGTTTCGGGTGTTTGACATGTTTCAAATGATTCGTATGTTTGACATGTTTTGGGTGTTTGACATGTTTCAGATGTTTCGTATGTTTGATATGTTTCGGATGTTTCGTATGTTTGACATGTTTCGGGTGTTTGACATGTTTCAGATGTTTCGTATTTTTGACATGTTTAGAGTGTTTGACATGTTTCAGATGTTTCGTATGTTTGACATGTTTCGGGTGCTTGACATGTTTCAGGTGTTTAACATGTTTCGGATGTCTAATATTTTTGACATGTTTAGGCTGTTTAACATGTTTCGGATGTTTCGTATGTTTGACATATTTCGGGTGTTTGACATGTTTCGAATGTTTCGTATATTGACATGTTTCGGATGTTTGACATGTTTCGAATATTTTGTATGTTTGACATGTTTCGGGTGCTTGACATTTTTCGGATGTTTCGTATGTTTAAAATGTTTCGTATGTTTGACATGTTTTGGAAAATTGACATTTTTCGAATGTTTCGTATGTTTGACATGTTTCGGGTGTTTGTTATGTTTCGGATGTTTCTTATGTTTAACAATTTTTGGATGTTTCGTATGTTTGACATGTTTCGGGTGTTTGACATGTTTCGGATGTTTCGTATGTTTGACATGTTTCGGATGTTTCGTATGTTAGACATGTTTCGGGTGTTTCACATATTTGAATGTTTCGTATGTTTGACATGTTTTGAATGTTTCACATGTTTTGGATGTTTCGTATGTATGACATGTTTCAGGTGTTTGACATGTTTTGTATGTTTCGTATGTTCGACATGTTTCAGATGTTTCGTATGTTTGACATGTTTCGGGTGTTTGACATGTTTCGGATGTTTCGTATGTTTGACATGTTTCGTATGTTTGACATGTTTCGGGTGTTTGACATGTTTTGGGTGTTTGACTAGTTTCGGATGTTTCGTATGTTTGACATATTTCGTATGTTTGACATGTTTCGGGTGTTTGACATGTTTTGGGTGTTTGACATGTTTCGGATGTTTTTGTATGTTTGACTTGTTTCGGGTGTTTGACATGTTTTGAATGTTTCGTATGTTTGACATGTTTCGCATGTTTGACATGTTTTGGGTGTTTGACATGTTTCGGATGTTTCGTATGTTTGACATGTTTCAGGTGTTTGACATGTTTCGTATGTTTGACATGTTTCGGATGTTTCGTATGTTTGACATGTTTCGGGTGTTTGATATGTTTTGGGCGTTTGACATGTTTCGGATGTTTCGTATGTTTGACATGTTTCAGGTGTTTGACATGTTTTGTATGTTTCGTATGTTTGACATGTTTCGGATGTTTCGTATGTTTGACATGTTTCGGGTGTTTGACATAATTCAGATGTTTTGTATGTTTGACATGTTTCGGGTGTTTGACATGTTTCAAATGATTCGTATGTTTGACATTTTTCGGGTTTTTGACATGTTTCAGATGTTTCGTATGTTTGACATGTTTCGGATGTTTCGTATGTTTGACATCTTTCGGGTGTTTGACATGTTTCGGATGTTTCGTATGTTTAACATGTTTCGTATATTTTACATGTTTCGTATGTTTGACATGTTTCGGGTGTTTGACATGTTTTAGGTGTTTGACTTGTTTCGGATGTTTTGTATGTTTGACATATTTTAAGTGTTTGACATGTTTCGGATATTTCGTATGTTTGATGTGTTTCGGGTGTTTGTCAATTTTGGGATGTTTCGTATGTTTGACATGTTTCGAATGTCTGACATGTTTCTGGTGTTTGACATGTTGCGGGTGTTTGACATATTTTGGGTGTTTAACTTGTTTCGGATGCTTTGTATGTTTGACATGTTTCGAATGTTTGACATGTTTAGGTTGTTTGACATGTTTCGGATGTTTGGTATGTTTGACATACTTCGGGTGTTTCGTATGTTTGACATGTTTCGGGTGTCTGACATTTTTCGGATGTTTCGTATGTTTGACATTTTTCGGGTTTTTGACATGTTTTGGATGTTTCGTATGTTTGACATGTTTCGGATGTTTCGTATGTTTGACATGTTTCGGGTGTTTGACATGTTTCGGATGTTTCGTATGTGTGACATGTTTCGGATGTTTCGTATGTTTGACATGTTTTGGGTGTTTGACATGTTTCGGATGTTTCGTATGTTTGACATGTTTAGGGTGTTTGACATGTTTCGAATGTTTCGTATATTAGACATGTTTCGGGTGTTTCACATGTTTTGAATGTTTCGT
Organism: Biomphalaria sudanica; assembly: GCA_036873155.1. Taxonomy (NCBI): domain Eukaryota; kingdom Metazoa; phylum Mollusca; class Gastropoda; family Planorbidae; genus Biomphalaria; species Biomphalaria sudanica. The sequence goes on along the minus strand of JAZGLO010006655.1, from coordinate 104,402 downwards.
ATGTTTGACCTGTTTTGGGTGTTTCACATGTTTCGGATGTTTCGTATGTATGACATGTTTCAGGTGTTTGACATGTTTTGAATGTTTCGTATGTTTGACATGTTTCGGATGTTTCGTATGTTTGACATGTTTCGAATGTTTGACATGTTTCAGATGTTTCGTATGTTTGACATGTTTGGGGTGTTTGACATGTTTCGGATGTTTCGTATGTTTGTCATGTTTTGTATGTTTGACATGTTTTGGGTGTTTGACATGTTTTGGGTGTTTCACTAGTTTCGGATTTTTCGTATGTTTGACATGTTTTGGATGTTTCGTATGTTTGACATGTTTAGAGTGTTTGACATGTTTCGGATGTTTCGTATGTTTGACATGTTTCGGATGTTTCGTATGTTTGACATGTTTCGGGTGTTTGACATGTTTCGGATGTTTTGTATGTTTAACATGTTTCGGGTGTTTGACATGTTTCAGATGTTTCGTATGTTTGACATGTTTCGGATGTTTGACATGTTTTGGATGTTTCGTATGTTTGACATATTACGGGTGTTTGACATGTTTCGGATGTTTCGTATATTGACATGTTTCGGATGTTTAACATGTTTCGAATGTTTTGTATGTTTGACATGTTTCGGGTTTTTGACATGTTTCGGATGTTTCGTATGTTTGACATGTTTCGGATGTTTCGTATGTTTGACATGTTTCGGGTGTTTGACATGTTTCGGATGTTTCGTATGTTTGGCATGTTTCGGATGTTTCGGATGTTTGATATGTTTGGGGTATTTGACATGTTTCGAATGTTTCGTATGTTTGACATGTTTCGGGTGTTTGACATGTTTAGAATGTTTCGTATGTTAGACATGTTTCGGGTGTTTCACATGTTTTGAATGTTTCGTATGTTTGACATGTTTTGGGTGTTTCACATGTTTCGGATGTTTCGTATGTATGACATGTTTCAGGTGTTTGACATGTTTTGTATGTTTCGTATGTTTGACATGTTTCGGATGTTTCGTATGTTTGACATGTTTCGGGTTTTTGACATGTTTCAGATGTTTCGTATGTTTGACATGTTTCGGGTGTTTGACATGTTTCGGATGTTTCGTTTGTTTGACATGTTTCGTATGTTTGACATGTTTCGGGTGTTTGACATGTTTTGGGTGTTTCACTAGTTTCGGATGTTTCGTATGTTTGACGTGTTTCGGGTGTTTGACATGTTTCAGATGTTTCGTATGTTTGACATGTTTCGGATGTTTCGTATGTTTGACATGTCTAGAGTGTTTGACATGTTTCGGATGTTTCGTATGTTTAACATGTTACAGGTGTTTGACATGTTTCGGATGTCTCATATGTTTGACATGTTTAGGCTGTTTAACATGTTTCGGATGTTTGACATGTTTCGGATGTTTCGTATGTTTGACATATTTTGGGTGTTTGACATGTTTCGGATGTTTCGTATATTGACATGTTTCGGATATTTAACATGTTTCGAATATTTTACATGTTTCAGATGTTTCGTATGTTTGACATGTTTGGGGTGTTTGACATGTTTCGGATGTTTCGTATGTTTGACATGTTTTGTATGTTTGACATGTTTTGGGTGTTTGACATGTTTTGGGTGTTTCACTAGTTTCGGATGTTTCGTATGTTTGACATGTTTCGTGTATTTGACATGTTTCAGATGTTTCGTATGTTTGACATGTTTCGGATGTTTCGTATGTTTGACATGTTTCGGGTGTTTGACATGTTTCAGATGTTTCGTATGTTTGACATGTTTTGGATGTTTCGTATGTTTGACATGTTTAGAGTGTTTGACATGTTTCGGATGTTTCGTATGTTTGACATGTTTCAGGTGTTTGACATGTTTCGGATGTTTCGGATATTTGACATGTTTCGTATGTTTCGGATAATTGCCATAAGTATACGTAAAATAATAGTATCGTATCCCTCCGACTCTAGCAAACATGATAGTTACTTGGCGATAAGGAAATAGTGTCCCCGGTATCAAGGTAGACAATCAAAAATTGTCAAGAAAGGGAGAGTTTATAATGTTATGAAATTAACCTTGTTCTATCCTAAGAACGCTTGCTGCAACTGTAATCCACAAACATATCAAAAGTATTGTAATATATATCGGTGGCATTCCACTTGTTGTTCAATTTTTTTCTAGATACATTTATCTATATTTTCTGTAGTTAAAAAAATGATGTCCTGCTGAGAATATTTGACTTTGGTAAAAACTTTCAACATGTATGTAATTTGACTTTAGTATCAATTTCTGGCTGTTGCTTTCACCAATTGACAGCAGCAATAGAATTATAAATAAAAAAAACATGATAAGCGAGATGATCAGAGTTAATAGACTATAAGGCCTCTCTTTTGATCTGTGATGAGATAACTGCTAAATCAAAGGAATGAAAAAATTTTGTTTGTAAAGAGATAAGCACTAAATATATTTTCGGACAAAATTGCAAGTTTTAGAATATCCTAATACAGTTATTTATTTGTTTAAAAAATGAAGAAAAAAAAAACAAAAAAAAAATTATACATCGTCGGGGACTTGAACTCACTACCTTTGCCATGAAAAGCCAATGTTCTACACAACTGCCACGCGGCACAAGTAACAATAGAAAATATACGTTATTTATGAAAAACACTTTAATCAAATTTTCTTACTGAAAGATCAATCTAATTTTTAAAAATGCTGCCTAAAAATGTTGAATTTTATATAAAGTATTCAATTGTATATGTTTTAAAACATTATTAGTAAAATAAAAATGCATTTTTAATGCTGACGGCATATTTGACCTTCAGAGTTCTAAATCTAGTATTATTTATATAGATTAAAAATAGATGACATCTTTTTCAAGAGTTATTCATCCTGCTAAGAATGACCCTACCGTTTTTTATTTTTGTAGTACAAAGACATAGAGAACTCTATAGTTGCTTAAATAAGAAAAATTAGCATTTTTTTTTTAAATAAATTTAATTTTTCAGTAGAAACTTAAATTTGCATAAATGTAATAAATTGATTTTAAAAGTCATTATTATAACAATTTTACAAACAAACAACAAATTTTAATCATTTTTTGGGACAATTTATAGTTTTTTTTTAATATAGTACATTAAAAAAATCTACCAATTTTAAGTTTAATATTTAGTTTATATAAATAGAAAACTTGTCATTTTGTCTCACTGTTACGCACAATAGAATTGTATCCATTCAAACATGTCAAACACCCGAAACATGTCAAACATACGAAACATCCGAAACATGTCAAACATCTGAAACATGTCAAACACCCAAAAACATGTCAAACATACAAATCATTTGAAACATGTCAAACACCCGAAACATGTCAAACATACAAAACATCTGAATTATGTCAAACACCGGAAACAAGTCAAACATACGAAACATCCGAAACACGTGAAATACCCAAAACATGTCCAACATACGAATTATTCAAAACATGTCAAACACCCGAAACATGTCAAACATACGAAACATTCGAAACATGTCAAACACCCGAAACATGTCAAACATACGAAACATCCGAAACTAGTCAAACACCCAAAACATTTCAAACACCCGAAACATGGCATATAGACGAAAATGTCAAACATACGAAACATGTCAAACACTCGAAACATGTCAAACATACGAAACATCCGAAACATGTCAAACACCCGAAACATGTCAAACACCCGAAATATGTCAAGCACCCGAAACATGTCAAACATACAAAACATTCGAAGCATGTCAAACATCCGAAACATGTCAATATACGAAACATTCGAAACATGTCAAACACCCGAAATATGTCAAACATACGAAACATCCGAAACATGTCAAACATCCAAAACATGTTAAACAGCCTAAACATGTCAAACATACGAAACATCCGAAACATGTCAAACACTCTAAACATGTCAAACATACGAAACATCCGAAACATGTCAAAAATACGAAACATCTGAAACATGTCAAACACCCGAAACATGTCAAACATACGAAACATCCGAAACATGTCAAACATCCGAAACATGTTAAACAGCCTAAACATGTCAAACATATGAGACATCCGAAACATGTCAAACATACGAAACATCTGAAACATGTCAAACACCCAAAAGATGTCAAACATACGAAACATCCGAAACATGTCAAACATACGAAACATCTGAAACATGTCAAACACCCAAAACATGTCAAACATACGAATCATTTGAAACATTTCAAACACCCGAAACATGTCAAACATACAAAACATCTGAATTATGTCAAACACCCGAAACATGTCAAACATACGAAACATCCGAAACATGTCAAACATACGAAACATACAAAACATGTCAAACACCTGAAACATGTCAAACATACGAAACATCCGAAACATGTCAAACGCCCAAAACATATCAAACACCCGAAACATGTCAAACATACGAAACATCCGAAACATGTCAAACACCCGAAACTTGTCAAACATACGAAACATCAGAAACATGTTAATTATACGAAACATCTTAAACATGTCAAACACCCGAAACATGTCAAACATACGAATCATTCGAAACATGTCAAACACCCGAAACCTGTCAAACATACGAAACATCCGAAACATGTCAAACACCCGAAACTTGTCAAACATACAAAACATCTGAATTATGTCAAACACCCGAAACATGTCAAACATACGAAACATCCGAAAATAGTCAAACACTCAAAACATGTCAAACACCCGAAACATGTCAAACATACGAAACATGTCAAACATACGAAACATCCGAAACTAGTGAAACACCCAAAACATGTCAAACACCCGAAACATGTCAAACATACGAAACATGTCAAACATACGAAACATCCGAAACATGTCAAACACCCGAAATATTTCAAACATACGAAACATCTGAAACATGTCAATCACCTGAAACATGTCAAACACCCGAAACATGTCAAACAAACGAAACATCCGAAACATGTCAAACATACGAAATATCTGAAACATGTCAAACACCCAAAAACATGTCAAACATACGAATCATTTGAAACATGTCAAACACCCGAAACATGTCAAACATACAAAACATCTGAATTATGTCAAACACCGGAAACATGTCAAACATACGAAACATCCGAAACACGTGAAATACCCAAAACATGTCCAACATACGAATTATTCAAAACATGTCAAACACCCGAAACATGTCAAACATACGAAACATTCGAAACATGTCAAACACCCGAAACATGTCAAACATACGAAACATCCGAAACTAGTCAAACACCCAAAACATTTCAAACACCCAAAATATGGCAAATAGACGAAAATGTCAAACATACAAAACATGTCAAACACTCGAAACATGTCAAACATACGAAACATCCAAAACATGTCAAACACCCGAAACATGTCAAACACCCGAAACATGTCAAACATACGAAACATGTCAAACACCTAAAACATGTCAAACATACGAAACATCCGAAACATGTCAAACACCCAAAACATGTCAAACATGCGAAACATGTCAAACATACAAAACATTTAAAACATGTCAAACACCCGAAACAAGTCAAACATACAAAAACATCCGAAACATGTCAAACACCCAAAACATGTCAAACACCCGAAACATGTCAAACATACGAAACATCCGAAACATGTCAAACACCCGAAACATGTCAAACATACGAAACATCAGAAACATGTTAATTATACGAAACATCTGAAACATGTCAAACACCCGAAACATGTCAAACATACGAATCATTCGAAACATGTCAAACACCCGAAACATATCAAACATACGAAATATCCGAAACATGTCAAACACCCGAAATTGTCAAACATACAAAACATCTGAATTATGTCAAACACCCGAAACATGTCAAACATACGAAACATCCGAAACTAGTCAAACACTAAAAACATGTCAAACACCCGAAACATGTCAAACATACGAAACATGTCAAACATTCGAAACATCCGAAACATGTCAAACACCCGAAACATGTCAAACATACGAAACATCTGAAACATGTCGAACATACGAAACATACAAAACATGTCAAACACCTGAAACATGTCATACATACGAAACATCCAAAACATGTGAAACACCCGAAACATGTCTAACATACGAAACATCCGAAACATGTCAAACATACGAAACATCCGAAACATGTCAAACACCCGAAACATGTCAAACATACGAAACATCCAAAAATTGTTAAACATAAGAAACATCCGAAACATAACAAACACCCGAAACATGTCAAACATACGAAACATTCGAAAAATGTCAATTTTCCAAAACATGTCAAACATACGAAACATTTTAAACATAACAAACACCCGAAACATGTTAAACATACGAAACATCCGAAAAATGTCAAGCACCCGAAACATGTCAAACATACAAAACATTCGAAACATGTCAAACATCCAAAACATGTCAATATACGAAACATTCAAAACATGTCAAACATCCGAAATATGTCAAATATACGAAAAATCCGAAACATGTCAAACATCCAAAACATGTTAAACAGCCTAAACATGTCAAACATATTAGACATCCGAAACATGTTAAACACCTGAAACATGTCAAACACCCGAAACATGTCAAACATACGAAACATCCGAAACATGTCAAACACTCTAAACATGTCAAACATACGAAACATCCGAAACATGTCAAAAATACGAAACATCTGAAACATGTCAAACACCCGAAACATGTCAAACATACGAAACATCCTAAACATGTCAAACATACGAAACATCTGAAACATGTCAAACACCCAAAACATGTCAAACATACGAATCATTTGAAACATGTCAAACACCCGAAACATGTCAAACATACAAAACATCTGAATTATGTCAAACACCGGAAACATGTCAAACATACGAAACATCCGAAACACGTAAAATACTTAAAACATGTCAAACATACGAATTATTCAAAACATGTCAAACACCCGAAACATGTCAAACATACGAAACATGGCAAATAGACGAAAATGTCAAACATACGAAACATCCGAAACATGTCAAACACCCGAAACATGTCAAACATACGAAACATCCGAAACATGTCAAACATACGAAACATCCGAAATATGTCAAAAACCCGAAAAATGTCAAACATACGAAACATCCAAAACATGTCAAACATACGAAACATCTGAAACATGTCAAACACCCGAAACATGTCAAATATACGAAACATCCGAAACTAGTGAAACACCCAAAACATGTCAAACACCCAAAACATGTCAAACATACAAAACATGACAAACATACGAAACATCCGAAACATGTCAAACACCCCAAACATGTCAAACATACGAAACATCCGAAACATGTCAAACATTCGAAACATGTCAAACATACGAAACATCCGAAACATGTCAAACATACAAAACATACAAAACATGTCAAACACCTAAAACATGTCATACATGTTTGACATGTTTCTGGTGTTTGTTATGTTTCAAATGTTTCGTATGTTTGACATGTTTTGGAAAATTGACATTTTTCGGATGTTTCGTATGTTTGACATGTTTCGGGTGTTTGATATGTTTCGGATGTTTCGTATGTTTGACATTTTTCGGGTTTTTGACATGTTTCGGATGTTTCGTATGTTTGACATGTTTCGGATGTTTCGTATGTTTGACATGTTTCGGGTGTTTGACATGTTTCGGATGTTTCGTATGTATGACATGTTTCGGATGTTTCGGATGTTTGACATGTTTTGGGTGTTTGACATGTTTCGGATGTTTCGTATGTTTGACATGTTTAGGGTGTTTGACATGTTTCGAATGTTTCGTATATTAGACATGTTTCGGGTGTTTCACATGTTTTGAATGTTTCGTATGTTTGACCTGTTTTGGGTGTTTCACATGTTTCGGATGTTTCGTATGTATGACATGTTTCAGGTGTTTGACATGTTTTGTATGTTTCGTATGTTTGACATGTTTCGGATGTTTCGTATGTTTGACATATTTCGAATGTTTGACATGTTTCAGATGTTTCGTATGTTTGACATGTTTGGGGTGTTTGACATGTTTCGGATGTTTCGTATGTTTGTCATGTTTTGTATGTTTGACATGTTTTGGGTGTTTGACATGTTTTGGGTGTTTATATAGTTTCGGATGTTTCGTATGTTAGACATGTTTCGGGTGTTTGACATGTTTCAGATGTTTCGTATGTTTGACATGTTTTGGATGTTTCGTATGTTTGACATGTTTAGAGTGTTTGACATGTTTCGGATGTTTCGTATGTTTGACATGTTTCGGATGTTTCGTATGTTTGACATGTTTCGGGTGTTTGACATGTTTCAGATGTTTCGTATGTTTGACATGTTTCGTATGTTTGACATGTTTAGAGTGTTTGACATGTTTCGGATGTTTCGTATGTTTGACATGTTTCAGGTGTTTGACATGTTTCGGATGTCTCATATGTTTGACATGTTTAGGCTGTTTAACATGTTTCGAATGTTTGACATGTTTTGGATGTTTCGTATGTTTGACATATTACGGGTGTTTGACATGTTTCGGATGTTTCGTATATTGACATGTTTCGGATGTTTAACATGTTTCGAATGTTTTGTATGTTTGACATGTTTCGGGTTTTTGACATGTTTCGGATGTTTCGTATGTTTGACATGTTTCGGATGTTTCGTATGTTTGACATGTTTCGGGTGTTTGACATGTTTCGGATGTTTCGTATGTTTGACATGTTTCGGATGTTTCGGATGTTTGACATGTTTGGGGTATTTGACATGTTTCGAATGTTTCGTATGTTTGACATGTTTCGGGTGTTTGACATGTTTAGAATGTTTCGTATGTTAGACATGTTTCGGGTGTTTCACATGTTTTGAATGTTTCGTATGTTTGACATGTTTTGGGTGTTTCACATGTTTCGGATGTTTCGTATGTATGACATGTTTAGAGTGTTTGACATGTTTCAGATGTTTCGTATGTTTGACATGTTTCGGGTGCTTGACATGTTTCAGGTGTTTAACATGTTTCGGATGTCTAATATTTTTGACATGTTTAGGCTGTTTAACATGTTTTAGATGTTTGACATGTTTCGGATGTTTCGTATGTTTGACATATTTCGGGTGTTTGACATGTTTCGAATGTTTCGTATATTGACATGTTTCGGATGTTTGACATGTTTCGAATATTTTGTATGTTTGACATGTTTCGGGTGCTTGACATTTTTCGGATGTTTCGTATGTTTAAAATGTTTCGTATGTTTGACAAGTTTTGGAAAATTGACATTTTTCGAATGTTTCGTATGTTTGACATGTTTCGGGTGTTTGTTATGTTTCGGATGTTTCGTATGTTTGACATGTTTCGGATGTTTCGTATGTTAGACATGTTTCGGGTGTTTCACATATTTGAATGTTTCGTATGTTTGACATGTTTTGAATGTTTCACATGTTTTGGATGTTTCGTATGTATGACATGTTTTAGGTGTTTGACATGTTTTGTATGTTTCGTATGTTCGACATGTTTCAGATGTTTCGTATGTTTGACATGTTTCGGGTGTTTGACATGTTTCGGATGTTTCGTATGTTTGACATGTTTCGTATGTTTGACATGTTTTGGGTGTTTGACATGTTTTGGGTGTTTGACTAGTTTCGGATGTTTCGTATGTTTGACATGTTTCATATGTTTGACATGTTTCGGGTGTTTGACATGTTTTGGGTTTTTGACATGTTTCGGATGTTTTTGTATGTTTGACTTGTTTCGGGTGTTTGACATGTTTTGAATGTTTCGTATGTTTGACATGTTTCGCATGTTTGACATGTTTTGGGTGTTTGACATGTTTCGGATGTTTCGTATGTTTGACATGTTTCAGGTGTTTGACATGTTTCGTATGTTTGACATGTTTCAGATGTTTCGTAAGTTTGACATGTTTCGGGTGTTTGATATGTTTTGGGCGTTTGACATGTTTCGGATGTTTCGTATGTTTGACATGTTTCAGGTGTTTGACATGTTTTGTATGTTTCGTATGTTTGACATGTTTCGGATGTTTCGTATGTTTGACATGTTTCGGGTGTTTGACATAATTCAGATGTTTTGTATGTTTGACATGTTTCGGGTGTTTGACATGTTTTAAATGATTCGTATGTTTGACATGTTTCGGGTGTTTGACATGTTTCAGATGTTTCGTATGTTTGACATGTTTCGGATGTTTCGTATGTTTGACATCTTTCGGGTGTTTGACATGTTTCAGATGTTTCGTATGTTTGACATGTTTCTGATGTTTCGTATGTTTGACATGTTTGGAGTGTTTGACATGTTTCGGATGTTTCGTATGTTTGACATGTTTCAGGTGTTTGACATGTTTCGGATGTCTCATATGTTTGACATGTTTAGGCTGTTTAACATGTTTCGGATGTTTGACATGTTTCGGATGTTTCGTATGTTTGACATATTTCGTGTGTTTGACATGTTTCGGATGTTTCGTATATTGACATGTTTCGGATGTTTAACATGTTTCGAATGTTTTGTATGTTTGATATGTTTCGGGTGCTTGACATTTTTCTGATATTTTGTATGTTTGACATGTTTCGGGTGTTTGTTATGTTTCAAATGTTTCATATGTTTGACATGTTTTGGAAAATTGTCATTTTTCGTATGTTTCGTATGTTTGACATGTTTTGGGTGTTTGTTATGTTTTGAATGTTTCGTAAGTTTGACATGTTTCGAGTGTTTGACATGTTTCGGATGTTTCGTATGTTTAACATGTTTCGTATATTTTACATGTTTCGTATGTTTGACATGTTTCGGGTGTTTGACATGTTTTAGGTGTTTGACTTGTTTCGGATGTTTTGTATGTTTGACATATTTTAAGTGTTTGACATGTTTCGGATATTTCGTATGTTTGATATGTTTCGGGTGTTTGTCAATTTTGGGATGTTTCGTATGTTTGACATGTTTCGAATGTCTGACATGTTTCTGGTGTTTGACATGTTTCGGGTGTTTGACATATTTTGGGTGTTTAACTTGTTTTGGATGCTTTGTATGTTTGACATGTTTCGAATGTTTGACATGTTTAGGTTGTTTGACATGTTTCGGATGTTTGGTATGTTTGACATACTTCGGGTGTTTCGTATGTTTGACATGTTTCGGGTGTCTGACATTTTTTGGATGTTTCGTATGTTTGACATTTTTCGGGTTTTTGACATGTTTCGGATGTTTCGTATGTTTGACATGTTTCGGATGTTTCGTATGTTTGACATGTTTCGGGTGTTTGACATGTTTCGGATGTTTCGTATGTTTGACATGTTTCGGATGTTTCGGATGTTTGACATGTTTTGGGTGTTTGACATGTTTCGGATGTTTCGTATGTTTGACATGTTTAGGGTGTTTGACATGTTTCGAATGTTTCGTATATTAGACATGTTTCGGGTGTTTCACATGTTTTGAATGTTTCGTATGTTTGACCTGTTTTGGGTGTTTCACATGTTTCGGATGTTTCGTATGTATGACATGTTTCAGGTGTTTGACATGTTTTGAATGTTTCGTATGTTTGACATGTTTCGGATGTTTCGTATGTTTGACATGTTTCGAATGTTTGACATGTTTCAGATGTTTCGTATGTTTGACATGTTTGGGGTGTTTGACATGTTTCGGATGTTTCGTATGTTTGTCATGTTTTGTATGTTTGACATGTTTTGGGTGTTTGACATGTTTTGGGTGTTTCACTAGTTTCGGATGTTTCGTATGTTTGACATGTTTCGGGTGTTTGACATGTTTCAGATGTTTCGTATGTTTGACATGTTTTGGATGTTTCGTATGTTTAACATGTTTAGAGTGTTTGACATGTTTCGGATGTTTCGTATGTTTGACATGTTTCGGATGTTTCGTATGTTTGACATGTTTCGGGTGTTTGACATGTTTCGGATGTTTTGTATGTTTAACATGTTTCGGGTGTTTGACATGTTTCAGATGTTTCGTATGTTTGACATGTTTCATATGTTTGACATGTTTAGAGTGTTTGACATGTTTTGGATGTTTCGTATGTTTGACATGTTTCAGGTGTTTGACATGTTTCGGATGTCTCATATGTTTGACATGTTTAGGCTGTTTAACATGTTTCGGATGTTTGACATGTTTTGGATATTTCGTATGTTTGACATATTACGGGTGTTTGACATGTTTTGGATGTTTCGTATATTGACATGTTTCGGATGTTTAACATGTTTCGAATGTTTTGTATGTTTGACATGTTTCGGGTTTTTGACATGTTTCGGATGTTTCGTATGTTTGACATATTTCGGATGTTTCGGATGTTTGACATGTTTGGGGTATTTGACATGTTTCGTATGTTTCGTATGTTTGACATGTTTCGGGTGTTTGACATGTTTAGAATGTTTCGTATGTTAGACAAGTTTCGGGTGTTTCACATGTTTTGAATGTTTCGTATGTTTGACATGTTTTGGGTGTTTCACATGTTTCGGATGTTTCGTATGTATGACATGTTTCAGGTGTTTGACATGTTTTGTATGTTTCGTATGTTTGACATGTTTCGGATGTTTCGTATGTTTGACATGTTTCGGGTTTTTAACATGTTTCAGATGTTTCGTATGTTTGTCATGTTTCGGGTGTTTGACATGTTTCGGATGTTTCGTTTGTTTGACATGTTTCGTATGTTTGACATGTTTTGGGTGTTTCACTAGTTTCGGATGTTTCGTATGTTTGACGTGTTTCGGGTGTTTGACATGTCTCAGATGTTTCGTATGTTTGACATGTTTCGGATGTTTCGTATGTTTGACATGTCTAGAGTGTTTGACATGTTTCGGATGTTTCGTATGTTTAACATGTTACAGGTGTTTGACATGTTTCGAATGTCTCATATGTTTGACATGTTTAGGCTGTTTAACATGTTTCGGATGTTTGACATGTTTCGGATGTTTCGTATGTTTGACATATTTTGGGTGTTTGACATGTTTCGGATGTTTCGTATATTGACATGTTTCGGATGTTTAACATGTTTCGAATATTTTGTATGCTTGATATGTTTCGGGTGCTTGACATTTTTCAGATGTTTCGTATGTTTGACATGTTTCTGGTGTTTGTTATGTTTCAAATGTTTCGTATGTTTGACATGTTTTGGAAAATTGACATTTTTCGGATGTTTCGTATGTTTGACATGTTTCGGGTGTTTGTTATGTTTCGGATGTTTCGTATGTTTGACATGTTTCGGATGTTTCGTATGTTTGACATGTTTCGGATGTTTCGTATGTTTGACATGTTTCGGGTGTTTGACATGTTTCGGATGTTTCGTATGTTTGACATGTTTCGGATGTTTCGGATGTTTGACATGTTTTGGGTGTTTGACATGTTTCTTGATGTTTCGTATGTTTGAAATGTTTAGGGTGTTTGACATGTTTCGAATGTTTCGTATGTTTGACATGTTTCGGGTGTTTGTTATGTTTCGGATGTTTCGTATGTTTGACATTTTTCGGGTTTTTGACATGTTTCGGATGTTTCGTATGTTTGACATGTTTCGGATGTTTGACATGTTTCAGATGTTTCGTATGTTTGACATGTTTCGGATGTTTCGTATGTTTGACATGTTTCGGGTGTTTGACATGTTTCAGATATTTCGTATGTTTGACATGTTTCGGGTGTTTGACATGTTTTGAATAATTCGTATGTTGGACATGTTTTGGGTATTTCACGTGTTTCGGATGTTTCGTATGTTTGACATGTTTCCGGTGTTTGACATAATTCAGATGTTTTGTATGTTTGACATGTTTCGGGTGTTTGACATGTTTCAAATGATTCGTATGTTTGACATGTTTTTGGGTGTTTGACATGTTTCAGATGTTTCGTTTGTTTGACATGTTTAGAGTGTTTGACATGTTTCGGATGTTTCGTATGTTTGACATGTTTCGGGTGTTTGACATGTTTCAGGTGATTGACATGTTTCAGATGTTTCGTATGTTTGAAATATTTCGGGTGTTTGACATGTTTCGGATGTTTCGTATGTTTGACATGTTTCGTATGTTTGACATGTTTCGGGTGTTTGACATGTTTTGGGTGTTTCACTAGTTTCGGATGTTTCGTATGTTCTACATGTTTCGGGTGTTTGACATGTTTTGAGTGTTTGACTAGTTTCGGATGTTTCGTATGTTTGACATGTTTCGGGTGTTTGACATATTTCGAATGATTCGTATGTTTGACATGTTTCGGGTGTTTGACATGTTTCAGATGTTTCGTATAATTAACATGTTTCTGATGTTTCGTATGTTTGACAAGTTTCGGGTGTTTGACATGTTTCGGATGTTTCGTATGTTTGACATGTTTCGGGTGTTTGATATGTTTTGGGCGTTTGACATGTTTCGGATGTTTCGTATGTTTCACATGTTTCAGGTGTTTGACATGTTTTGTATGTTTCGTATGTTTTACATGTTTCGGATGTTTCGTATGTTTGACATGTTTAGGGTGTTTGACATAATTCAGATGTTTTGTATGTTTGACATGTTTCAGGTGTTTTACATGTTTCAAATGATTCGTATGTTTGACATGTTTCGGGTGTTTGACATGTTTCAGATGTTTCGTATGTTTGACATGTTTCGGATGTTTCGTATGTTTGACATCTTTCGGGTGTTTAACATGTTTCAGATGTTTCGTATGTTTGACATGTTTCGGATGTCTCATATGTTTGACATGTTTAGGCTGTTTAACATGTTTCGGATGTTTGACATGTTTCGGATGTTTCGTATGTTTGACATGTTTCGGGTGTTTGACATGTTTCAGATGTTTCGTATTTTTGACATATTTCGGATGTTTCGTATGTTTGACATGTTTCGGGTGTTTGACATAATTCAGATGTTTTGTATGTTTGACATGTTTCAGGTGTTTTACATGTTTCAAATGATTCGTATGTTTGACATGTTTCGGGTGTTTGACATGTTTCAGATGTTTCGTATGTTTGACATGTTTCGGATGTTTCGTATGTTTGACATCTTTCGGGTGTTTGACATGTTTCAGATGTTTCGTATGTTTGACATGTTTCGGATGTCTCATATGTTTGACATGTTTAGGCTGTTTAACATGTTTCGGATGTTTGACATGTTTCGGATGTTTCGTATGTTTGACATGTTTCGGGTGTTTGACATGTTTCAGATGTTTCGTATTTTTGACATATTTCGGATGTTTCGTATGTTTGACATGTTTAGAGTGTTTGACATGTTTCGGATGTTTCGTATGTTTGACATGTTTAGGCTGTTTAACATGTTTTGGATGTTTGACATGTTTCGGATGTTTCGTATGTTTGACATATTTCGGGTGTTTGACATGTTTCGAATGTTTCGTATATTGACATGTTTCATATGTTTGACATGTTTCGAATGTTTTGTATGTTTGACATGTTTTGGGTGCTTTACATATTTCGGGTGTTTGACATGTTTCGGGTGTTTGACATGTTTCGGATGTTTCGTATGTTTGACATGTTTCGAGTGTTTGACATGTTTCGTATGTTTGACATTTTCGTCTATTTGCCATGTTTCGGGTGTTTGAAATGTTTTGGGTGTTTGACTAGTTTCGGATGTTTCGTATGTTTGACATGTTTCGGGTGTTTGACATGTTTCGAATGTTTCATATGTTTGACATGTTTCGGGAGTTTGACATGTTTTGAATAATTCGTATGTTGGACATGTTTTGGGTATTTCACGTGTTTTGGATGTTTCGTATGTTTGACATGTTTCCGGTGTTTGACATAATTCAGATGTTTTGTATGTTTGACATGTTTCGGGTGTTTGACATGTTTCGGGTGTTTGACATGTTTGAATGGATACAATTCTATTGTGCGTAACAGTGAGACAAAATGACAAGTTTTCTATTTATATAAACTAAATATTAAACTTAAAATTGGTAGATTTTTTTAATGTACTATATTCAAAAAAAACTATAAATTGTCCCAAAAAATGATTAAAATTTGTTGTTTGTTTGTAAAATTGTTATAATAATGACTTTTAAAATCAATTTATTACATTTATGCAAATTTAAGTTTCTACTGAAAAATTAAATTTATTTAAAAAAAAAATGCTAATTTTTCTTATTTAAGCAACTATAGAGTTCTCTATGTCTTTGTACTACAAAAATAAAAAACGGTAGGGTCATTCTTAGCAGGATGAATAACTCTTGAAAAAGATGTCATCTATTTTTAATCTATATAAATAATACTAGATTTAGAACTCTGAAGGTCAAATATGCCGTCAGCATTAAAAATGCATTTTTATTTTACTAATAATGTTTTAAAACATATACAATTGAATACTTTATATAAAATTCAACATTTTTAGGCAGCATTTTTAAAAATTAGATTGATCTTTCAGTAAGAAAATTTGATTAAAGTGTTTTTCATAAATAACGTATATTTTCTATTGTTACTTGTGCCGCGTGGCAGTTGTGTAGAACATTGGCTTTTCATGGCAAAGGTAGTGAGTTCAAGTCCCCGACGATGTATAATTTTTTTTTTGTTTTTTTATTCATTTTTTAAACAAATAAATAACTGTATTAGGATATTCTAAAACTTGCAATTTTGTCCGAAAATATATTTAGTGCTTATCTCTTTACAAACAAAATTTTTTCATTCCTTTGATTTAGCAGTTATCTCATCACAGATCAAAAGAGAGGCCTTATAGTCTATTAACTCTGATCATCTCGCTTATCATGTTTTTTTTATTTATAATTCTTTTGCTGCTGTCAATTGGTGAAAGCAACAGCCAGAAATTGATACTAAAGTCAAATTACATACATGTTGAAAGTTTTTACCAAAGTCAAATATTCTCAGCAGGACATCATTTTTTTAACTACAGAAAATATAGATAAATGTATCTAGAAAAAAATTGAACAACAAGTGGAATGCCACCGATATATATTACAATACTTTTGATATGTTTGTGGATTACAGTTGCAGCAAGCGTTCTTAAGATAGAACAAGGTTAATTTCATAACATTATAAACTCTCCCTTTCTTGACAATTTTTGATTGTCTACCTTGATACCGGGGACACTATTTCCTTATCGCCAAGTAACTATCATGTTTGCTAGAGTCGGAGGGATACGATACTATTATTTTACGTATTATTATGGCAATTATCCGAAACATCCGAAACATGTCAAATATCCGAAACATCCGAAACATGTCAAACACCTGAAACATGTCAAACATACGAAACATCCGAAACATGTCAAACACTCTAAACATGTCAAACATACGAAACATCCAAAACATGTCAAACATACGAAACATTTGAAACATGTCAAACACCCGAAACATGTCAAACATACGAAACATCCGAAACATGTCAAACATACGAAACATCTGAAACATGTCAAATACACGAAACATGTCAAACATACGAAACATCCGAAACTAGTGAAACACCCAAAACATGTCAAACACCCAAAACATGTCAAACATACGAAACATGTCAAACATACGAAACATCTGAAACATGTCAAACATTCGAAACATGTCAAACATACGAAACATCCGAAACATGTCAAAAATACGAAACATACAAAACATGTCAAACACCTGAAACATGTCATACATACGAAACATCCGAAACATGTGAAACACCCAAAACTGGTCAAACATACGAAACATTCAAAACATGTGAAACACCCGAAACATGTCTAACATACGAAACATTCGAAACATGTCAAACACCCTAAACATGTCATACATACGAAACATCCGAAACATGTCAAACACCCAAAACATGTCAAACATCCGAAACATCAAAAACATGTCAAACATACGAAACATCCGAAACATGTCAAACAACCGAAACATGTCAAACATACGAAACATCCGAAACATGTCAAACATACGAAACATCCGAAACATGTCAAAAACCCGAAAAATGTCTAACATACGAAACATCCGAAACATAACAAACACCCGAAACATGTCAAACATACGAAACATCCGAAAAATGTCAATTTTTCAAAACATGTCAAACATACGAAACATTTGAAACAGAACAAACACCAGAAACATGTCAAACATACGAAACATCTGAAAAATGTCAAGCACCCGAAACATATCAAGCATACAAAATATTCGAAACATGTTAAACATCCGAAACATGTCAATATACGAAACATCCGAAACATGTCAAACACCCAAAATATGTCAAACATACGAAACATCCGAAACATGTCAAACATCCGAAACATGTTAAACAACCTAAGCATGTCAAACATATGAGACATCCGAAACATGTCAAACACCTGTAACATGTTAAACATACGAAACATCCGAAACATGTCAAACACTCTAGACATGTAAAACATAAGAAACATCCGAAACATGTCAAACATACGAAACATCTGAAAATTGTAAAACACCCGAAACACGTCAAACATACGAAACATCCGAAACTAGTGAAACACCAAAAACATGTCAAACACCCGAAACATGTCAAACATACGAAACATGTCAAACAAACGAAACATCCGAAACATGTCAAACACCCGAAACATGTCAAACATACGAAACATCTGAAACCTGTCAAAAACCCGAAACATGTCAAACATACGAAACATCCGAAACATGTCAAACATACGAAACATACAAAACATGTCAAACACCTGAAACATGTCATACATACGAAACATCCGAAACATGTGAAACACCCAAAACATGTCAAACATACGAAACATTCAAAACATGTGAAACACCCGAAACATGTATAACATACGAAACATTCTAAACATGTCAAACACCCGAAACATGTCAAACATACGAAACATCCGAAACATGTCAAAAACCCGAAACATGTCAAACATACAAAACATTCGAAACATGTTAAACATCCGAAACATGTCAATATACGAAACATCCGAAACATGTCAAACACCCGTAATATGTCAAACATACGAAACATCCAAAACATGTCAAACATCCGAAACATGTTAAACAGCCTAAACATGTCAAACATATGAGACATCCGAAACATGTCAAACACCTGAAACATGTCAAACATACGAAACATCCAAAACATGTCAAACACTCTAAACATGTCAAACATACGAAACATGTCAAACATACGAAACATCTGAAACATGTCAAACACCCGAAACATGTTAAACATACAAAACATCCGAAACATGTCAAACACCCGAAACATGTCAAACATACGAAACATCCGAAACATGTCAAACATACGAAACATCCGAAACATGTCAAACACTCTAAACATGTCAAACATACGAAACATCCAAAACATTTCAAACATACGAAACATCTGAAACATGTTAAACACCCGAAACATGTCAAATATACGAAACATCCGAAACTAGTGAAACACCCAAAACATGTCAAACACCCAAAACATGTCAAACATACAAAACATGACAAACATACGAAACATCCGAAACATGTCAAACACCCCAAACATGTCAAACATACGAAACATCTGAAACATGTCAAACATTCGAAACATGTCAAACATACGAAACATCCGAAACATGTCAAACATACGAAACATACAAAACATGTCAAACACCTGAAACATGTCATACATACAAAACATCCGAAACATGTGAAACACCCAAAACAGGTCAAACATACGAAACATTCAAAACATTTGAAACACCCGAAACATGTCAAACATACGAAACATCCGAAACATGTCAAACATACGAAACATCCGAAACATGTCAAAAACCCGAAAAATGTCAAACATACGAAACATCCGAAAAATGTCAGACACCCGAAACATGTCAAACATACGAAACACCCGAAGTATGTCAAACATACCAAACATCCGAAACATGTCAAACAACCTAAACATGTCAAACATTCGAAACATGTCAAACATACAAAGCATCCGAAAAAAGTTAAACACCCAAAATATGTCAAACACCCGAAACATGTCAAACACTCTAGACATGTCAAACATACGAAACATCCGAAACATGTTTCGAATGTCTGACATGTTTCTGGTGTTTGACATGTTTCGGATGTTTCGTATGTTTAACATGTTACAGGTGTTTGACATGTTTCGGATGTCTCATATGTTTGACATGTTTAGGCTGTTTAACATGTTTCGGATGTTTGACATGTTTCGGATGTTTCGTATGTTTGAAATTTTTTGGGTGTTTGACATGTTTCGGATGTTTCGTATATTGACATGTTTCGGATGTTTAACATGTTTCGAATATTTTGTATGCTTGATATGTTTCGGGTGCTTTACATTTTTTAGATGTTTCGTATGTTTGAAATGTTTCTGGTGTTTGTTATGTTTCAAATGTTTCGTATGTTTGACATGTTTTGGAAAATTGACATTTTTCGGATGTTTCGTATGTTTGACATGTTTCGGGTGTTTGTTATGTTTCGGATGTTTCGTATGTTTGACATTTTTCGGGTTTTTGACATGTTTCGGATGTTTCGTATGTTTGACATGTTTCGGATGTTTCGTATGTTTGACATGTTTCGGGTGTTTGACATGTTTCGGATGTTTCGTATGTTTGACATGTTTCGGATGTTTCAGATGTTTGACATGTTTTGGGTGTTTGACATGTTTCGGATGTTTCGTATGTTTGACCTGTTTTGGGTGTTTCACATGTTTCGGATGTTTCGTATGTATGACATGTTTCAGGTGTTTGACATGTTTTGTATGTTTCGTATGTTTGACATGTTTCGGATGTTTCGTATGTTTGACATGTTTCGAATGTTTGACATGTTTCAGATGTTTCGTATGTTTGACATGTTTGGGGTGTTTGACATGTTTCGGATGTTTCGTTTGTTTGTCATGTTTTGTATGTTTGACATGTTTTGGGTGTTTGACATGTTTTGGGTGTTTCACTAGTTTCGGTCGTTTCGTATGTTTGACATGTTTCGGGTGTTTGACATTTTTCAGATGTTTCGTATGTTTGACATGTTTTGGATGTTTTGTATGTTTGACATGTTTAGAGTGTTTGACATGTTTCGGATGTTTCGTATGTTTGACATGTTTCGGATGTTTCGTATGTTTGACATGTTTTAGGTGTTTGACATGTTTCGGATGTTTTGTATGTTTAACATGTTTCGGGTGTTTGACATGTTTCGGATGTTTCGTATGTTTGACATGTTTCGTATGTTTGACATGTTTAGAGTGTTTGACATGTTTCGGATGTTTCGTATGTTTGACATGTTTCAGGTGTTTGACATGTTTCGGATGTCTCATATGTTTGACATGTTTAGGCTGTTTAACATGTTTCGGATGTTTGACATGTTTTGGATGTTTCGTATGTTTGACATATTACGGGTGTTTGACATGTTTCGGATGTTTCGTATATTGACATGTTTCGGATGTTTAACATGTTTCGAATGTTTTGTATGTTTGACATGTTTCGGGTTTTTGACATGTTTCGGATGTTTCGTATGTTTGACATGTTTCGGATGTTTCGTATGTTTGACATGTTTCGGGTGTTTGACATGTTTCGGATGTTTCGTATGTTTGACATGTTTCGGATGTTTCGGATGTTTGACATGTTTGGGGTATTTGACATGTTTCGAATGTTTCGTATGTTTGACATGTTTCGGGTGTTTGACATGTTTCGGGTGTTTCACATGTTTTGAATGTTTCGTATGTTTGACATGTTTTGGGTGTTTCACATGTTTCGGATGTTTCGTATGTAGGACATGTTTCAGGTGTTTGACATGTTTTGTATGTTTCGTATTTTTGACATGTTTCGGATGTTTCGTATGTTTGACATGTTTCGAATGTTTGACATGTTTCAGATGTTTCGTATGTTTGACATGTTTCGTATGTTTGACATGTTTTAGGTGTTTGACATGTTTTGGGTGTTTCACTAGTTTCGGATGTTTCGTATGTTTGACATGTTTCGGGTGTTTGACATGTTTCAGATGTTTCGTATGTTTGACATGTTTCAGATGTTTCGTATGTTTGACATGTTTCGGGTGTTTGACATGTTTCAGATGTTTCGTATGTTTGACATGTTTCGGATGTTTCGTATTTTTGACATGTTTAGAGTGTTTGACATGTTTCGGATGTTTCGCATGTTTGACATGTTTTGGGTGTTTGACATGTTTTGGATGTTTCGTATGTTTGACATGTTTCAGGTGTTTGACATGTTTCGTATGTTTGACATGTTTCGGATGTTTCGTATGTTTGACATGTTTCGAGTGTTTGACATGTTTCGAATGTTTGACATTTTCGTCTATTTGCCATGTTTCGGGTATTTGAAATGTTTTGGGTGTTTGACTAGTTTCGGATGTTTCGTATGTTTGACATGTTTCGGGTGTTTGACATGTTTTGAATAATTCGTATGTTGGACTTGTTTTAAGTATTTCACGTGTTTCGGATGTTTCGTATGTTTGACATGTTTCCGGTGTTTGACATAATTCAGATGTTTTGTATGTTTGACATGTTTCGGGTGTTTGACATGTTTCAAATGATTCGTATGTTTGACATGTTTTGGGTGTTTGACATGTTTCAGATGTTTCGTATTTTTGACATGTTTCGGATGTTTCGTATGTTTGACATGTTTAGAGTGTTTGACATGTTTCAGATGTTTCGTATGTTTGACATGTTTCGGGTGCTTGACATGTTTCAGGTGTTTAAAATGTTTCGGATGTCTAATATTTTTGACATGTTTAGGCTGTTAACATGTTTTGGATGTTTGACATGTTTCGGATGTTTCGTATGTTTGACATATTTCGGGTGTTTAACATGTTTCGAATGTTTCGTATATTGACATGTTTCGGATGTTTGACATGTTTCAAATATATTTTTTATGTTTGACATGTTTCAGGTGCTTGACATTTTTCGGATGTTTCGAATGTTTGAAATGTTTCGTATGTTTGACATGTTTTGGAAAATTGACATTTTTCGAATGTTTCGTATGTTTGACATGTTTCGGGTGTTTGTTATGTTTCGAATGTTTCTTATGTTTAACAATTTTTGGATGTTTCGTATGTTTGACATGTTTCGGGTGTTTGACATGTTTCGGATGTTTCGTATGTTTGACATGTTTCGGATGTTTCGTATGTTAGACATGTTTCGGGTGTTTCACATATTTGAATGTTTCGTATGTTTGACATGTTTTGAATGTTTCACATGTTTTGGATGTTTCGTATGTATGACATGTTTCAGGTGTTTGACATGTTTTGTATGTTTCGTATGTTCGACATGTTTCAGATGTTTCGTATGTTTTACATATTCCGGGTGTTTGACATGTTTCGGACGTTTCGTATGTTTGACATGTTTCGTATGTTTGACATGTTTCGGGTGTTTGACATGTTTTGGGTGTTTGACTAGTTTCGGATGTTTTGTATGTTTGACATGTTTCGTATGTTTGACATGTTTCGGGTGATTGACATGTTTTGGGTGTTTGACATGTTTCGGATGTTTTTGTATGTTTGACTTGTTTCGGGTGTTTGACATGTTTTGAATGTTTCGTATGTTTGACATGTTTCGCATGTTTGACATGTTTTGGGTGTTTGACATGTTTCGGATGTTTCGTATGTTTGACATGTTTCAGGTGTTTGACATGTTTCGTATGTTTGACATGTTTCGGATGTTTCGTATGTTTGACATGTTTCGGGTGTTTGATATGTTTTGGGCGTTTGACATGTTTCGGATGTTTCGTATGTTTGACATGTTTCAGGTGTTTGACATGTTTTGTATGTTTCGTATGTTTGACATGTTTCGGATGTTTCGTATGTTTGACATGTTTCGGGTGTTTGACATAATTCAGATGTTTTGTATGTTTGACATGTTTCGGGTGTTTGACATGTTTCAAATGATTTGTATGTTTGACATGTTTCGGGTGTTTGACATGTTTCAGATGTTTCGTATGTTTGACATGTTTCGGATGTTTCGTATGTTTGACATCTTTCGGGTGTTTGACATGTTCCAGATGTTTCGTATGTTTGACATGTTTCTGATGTTTCGTATGTTTGACATGTTTGGAGTGTTTGACATGTTTCGGATGTTTCGTATGTTTGACATGTTTCAGGTGTTTGACATGTTTCGGATGTCTCATATGTTTGACATGTTTAGGCTGTTTAACATGTTTCGGATGTTTGACATGTTTCGGATGTTTCGTATGTTTGACATATTTCGTGTGTTTGACATGTTTCGGATGTTTCGTATATTGACATGTTTCGGATGTTTAACATGTTTCGAATGTTTTGTATGTTTGACATGTTTCGGGTGTTTGTTATGTTTCAAATGTTTCATATGTTTGACATGTTTTAGAAAATCGACATTTTTCGGATGTTTCGTATGTTTGACATGTTTTGGGTGTTTGTTATGTTTTGAATGTTTCGTAAGTTTGACATGTTTCGAGTGTTTGACATGTTTCGGATGTTTCGTATGTTTAACATGTTTCGTATATTTTACATGTTTCGTATGTTTGACATGTTTCGGGTGTTTGACATGTTTTAGGTGTTTGACTTGTTTCGGATGTTTTGTATGTTTGACATATTTTAAGAGTTTGACATGTTTCGGATATTTCGTATGTTTAATATGTTTCGGGTGTTTGTCAATTTTGGGATGTTTCGTATGTTTGACATGTTTCGAATGTCTGACATGTTTCTGGTGTTTGACATGTTTCGGGTGTTTGACATATTTTGGGTGTTTAACTTGTTTCGGATGCTTTGTATGTTTGACATGTTTCGAATGTTTGACATGTTTAGGTTGTTTGACATGTTTCGGATGTTTGGTATGTTTGACATACTTCGGGTGTTTCGTATGTTTGACATGTTTCGGGTGTCTGACATTTTTCGGATGTTTCGTATGTTTGACATTTTTCGGGTTTTTGACATGTTTCGGATGTTTCGTATGTTTGACATGTTTCGGATGTTTCGTATGTTTGACATGTTTCGGGTGTTTGACATGTTTCGGATGTTTCGTATGTTTGACATGTTTCGGATGTTTCGGATGTTTGACATGTTTTGGGTGTTTGACATGTTTCGGATGTTTCGTATGTTTGACTTTTTTAGAGTGTTTGAAATGTTTCGAATGTTTCGTATATTAGACATGTTTCGGGTGTTTCACATGTTTTGAATGTTTCGTATGTTTGACCTGTTTTGGGTGTTTCACATGTTTCGGATGTTACGTATGTATGACATGTTTCAGGTGTTTGACATGTTTTGTATGTTTCGTATGTTTGACATGTTTCGGATGTTTCGTATGTTTGACATGTTTCGAATGTTTGACATGTTTCAGATGTTTCGTATGTTTGACATATTTGGGGTGTTTGACATGTTTCGGATGTTTCGTATGTTTGTCATGTTTTGTATGTTTGACATGTTTTGGGTGTTTGACATGTTTTGGGTGTTTCACTAGTTTCGGATGTTTCGTATGTTTGACATGTTTCGGTTGTTTGACATGTTTCAGATGTTTCGTATGTTTGACATGTTTTGGATGTTTCGTATGTTTGACATGTTTAGAGTGTTTGACATGTTTCGGATGTTTCGTATGTTTGACATGTTTCGGATGTTTCGTATGTTTGACATGTTTCGGGTGTTTGACATGTTTCGGATGTTTTGTATGTTTAACATGTTTCGGGTGTTTGACATGTTTCAGATGTTTCGTATGTTTGACATGTTTCATATGTTTGACATGTTTAGAGTGTTTGACATGTTTTGGATGTTTCGTATGTTTGACATGTTTCAGGTGTTTGACATGTTTCGGATGTCTCATATGTTTGACATGTTTAGGCTGTTTAACATGTTTCGGATGTTTGACATGTTTTGGATGTTTCGTATGTTTGACATATTACGGGTGTTTGACATGTTTTGGATGTTTCGTATATTGACATGTTTCGGATGTTTAACATGTTTCGAATGTTTTGTATGTTTGACATGTTTCGGGTTTTTGACATGTTTCGGATGTTTCGTATGTTTGACATGTTTCGGATGTTTCGTATGTTTGACATGTTTCGGGTGTTTGACATGTTTCGGATGTTTCGTATGTTTGACATGTTTCGGATGTTTCGGATGTTTGACATGTTTGGGGTATTTGACATGTTTCGAATGTTTCGTATGTTTGACATGTTTCGGGTGTTTGACATGTTTAGAATGTTTCGTATGTTAGACAAGTTTCGGGTGTTTCACATGTTTTGAATGTTTCGTATGTTTGACATGTTTTGGGTGTTTCACATGTTTCGGATGTTTTGTATGTATGACATGTTTCAGGTGTTTGACATGTTTTGTATGTTTCGTATGTTTGACATGTTTCGGATGTTTCGTATGTTTGACATGTTTCGGGTTTTTGACATGTTTCAGATGTTTCGTATGTTTGACATGTTTCGGGTGTTTGACATGTTTCGGATGTTTCGTTTGTTTGACATGTTTCGTATGTTTGACATGTTTTGGGTGTTTCACTAGTTTCGGATGTTTCGTATGTTTGACGTATTTCGGGTGTTTGACATGTCTCAGATGTTTCGTATGTTTGACATGTTTCGGATGTTTCGTATGTTTGACATGTCTAGAGTGTTTGACATGTTTCGGATGTTTCGTATGTTTAACATGTTACAGGTGTTTGACATGTTTCGAATGTCTCATATGTTTGACATGTTTAGGCTGTTTAACATGTTTCGGATGTTTGACATGTTTCGGATGTTTCGTATGTTTGACATATTTTGGGTGTTTGACATGTTTCGGATGTTTCGTATATTGACATGTTTCGGATGTTTAACATGTTTCGAATATTTTGTATGCTTGATATGTTTCGGGTGCTTGACATTTTTCAGATGTTTCGTATGTTTGACATGTTTCTGGTGTTTGTTATGTTTCAAATGTTTCGTATGTTTGACATGTTTTGGAAAATTGACATTTTTCGGATGTTTCGTATGTTTGACATGTTTCGGGTGTTTGTTATGTTTCGGATGTTTCGTATGTTTGACATGTTTCGGATGTTTCGTATGTTTGACATGTTTCGGATGTTTCGTATGTTTGACATGTTTCGGGTGTTTGACATGTTTCGGATGTTTCGTATGTTTGACATGTTTCGGATGTTTCGGATGTTTGACATGTTTTGGGTGTTTGACATGTTTCGGATGTTTCGTATGTTTGAAATGTTTAGGGTGTTTGACATGTTTCGAATGTTTCGTATGTTTGACATGTTTCGGGTGTTTGTTATGTTTCGGATGTTTCGTATGTTTGACATTTTTCGGGTTTTTGACATGTTTCGGATGTTTCGTATGTTTGACATGTTTCGGATGTTTGACATGTTTCAGATGTTTCGTATGTTTGACATGTTTCGGATGTTTCGTATGTTTGACATGTTTCGGGTGTTTGACATGTTTCAGATATTTCGTATGTTTGACATGTTTCGGGTGTTTGACATGTTTTGAATAATTCGTATGTTGGACATGTTTTGGGTATTTCACGTGTTTCGGATGTTTCGTATGTTTGACATGTTTCCGGTGTTTGACATAATTCAGATGTTTTGTATGTTTGACATGTTTCGGGTGTTTGACATGTTTCAAATGATTCGTATGTTTGACATGTTTTTGGGTGTTTGACATGTTTCAGATGTTTCGTTTGTTTGACATGTTTAGAGTGTTTGACATGTTTCGGATGTTTCGTATGTTTGACATGTTTCGGGTGTTTGACATGTTTCAGGTGATTGACATGTTTCAGATGTTTCGTATGTTTGAAATATTTCGGGTGTTTGACATGTTTCGGATGTTTCGTATGTTTGACATGTTTCGTATGTTTGACATGTTTCGGGTGTTTGACATGTTTTGGGTGTTTCACTAGTTTCGGATGTTTCGTATGTTTGACATGTTTCGGGTGTTTGACATGTTTTGAGTGTTTGACTAGTTTCGGATGTTTCGTATGTTTGACATGTTTCGGGTGTTTGACATATTTCGAATGATTCGTATGTTTGACATGTTTCGGGTGTTTGACATGTTTCAGATGTTTCGTATAATTAACATGTTTCTGATGTTTCGTATGTTTGACAAGTTTCGGGTGTTTGACATGTTTCGGATGTTTCGTATGTTTGACATGTTTCGGGTGTTTGATATGTTTTGGGCGTTTGACATGTTTCGGATGTTTCGTATGTTTGACATGTTTCAGGTGTTTGACATGTTTTGTATGTTTCGTATGTTTTACATGTTTCGGATGTTTCGTATGTTTGACATGTTTCGGGTGTTTGACATAATTCAGATGTTTTGTATGTTTGACATGTTTCAGGTGTTTTACATGTTTCAAATGATTCGTATGTTTGACATGTTTCGGGTGTTTGACATGTTTCAGATGTTTCGTATGTTTGACATGTTTCGGATGTTTCGTATGTTTGACATCTTTCGGGTGTTTGACATGTTTCAGATGTTTCGTATGTTTGACATGTTTCGGATGTCTCATATGTTTGACATGTTTAGGCTGTTTAACATGTTTCGGATGTTTGACATGTTTCGGATGTTTCGTATGTTTGACATGTTTCGGGTGTTTGACATGTTTCAGATGTTTCGTATTTTTGACATATTTCGGATGTTTCGTATGTTTGACATGTTTAGAGTGTTTGACATGTTTCGGATGTTTCGTATGTTTGACATGTTTAGGCTGTTTAACATGTTTTGGATGTTTGACATGTTTCGGATGTTTCGTATGTTTGACATATTTCGGGTGTTTGACATGTTTCGAATGTTTCGTATATTGACATGTTTCATATGTTTGACATGTTTCGAATGTTTTGTATGTTTGACATGTTTTGGGTGCTTTACATATTTCGGGTGTTTGACATGTTTCGGGTGTTTGACATGTTTCGGATGTTTCGTATGTTTGACATGTTTCGAGTGTTTGACATGTTTCGTATGTTTGACATTTTCGTCTATTTGCCATGTTTCGGGTGTTTGAAATGTTTTGGGTGTTTGACTAGTTTCGGATGTTTCGTATGTTTGACATGTTTCGGGTGTTTGACATGTTTCGAATGTTTCATATGTTTGACATGTTTCGGGAGTTTGACATGTTTTGAATAATTCGTATGTTGGACATGTTTTGGGTATTTCACGTGTTTTGGATGTTTCGTATGTTTGACATGTTTCCGGTGTTTGACATAATTCAGATGTTTTGTATGTTTGACATGTTTCGGGTGTTTGACATGTTTCGGGTGTTTGACATGTTTGAATGGATACAATTCTATTGTGCGTAACAGTGAGACAAAATGACAAGTTTTCTATTTATATAAACTAAATATTAAACTTAAAATTGGTA
This sequence comes from Biomphalaria sudanica, assembly GCA_036873155.1. Classification (NCBI taxonomy): domain Eukaryota; kingdom Metazoa; phylum Mollusca; class Gastropoda; family Planorbidae; genus Biomphalaria; species Biomphalaria sudanica. The sequence goes on along the minus strand of JAZGLO010006655.1, from coordinate 75,178 downwards.
GATTTTTTTAATGTACTATATTCAAAAAAAACTATAAATTGTCCCAAAAAATGAATAAAATTTGTTGTTTGTTTGTAAAATTGTTATAATAATGACTTTTAAAATCAATTTATTACATTTATGCAAATTTAAGTTTCTACTGAAAAATTAAATTTATTTAAAAAAAAAATGCTAATTTTTCTTATTTAAGCAACTATAGAGTTCTCTATGTCTTTGTACTACAAAAATAAAAAACGGTAGGGTCATTCTTAGCAGGATGAATAACTCTTGAAAAAGATGTCATCTATTTTTAATCTATATAAATAATACTAGATTTAGAACTCTGAAGGTCAAATATGCCGTCAGCATTAAAAATGCATTTTTATTTTACTAATAATGTTTTAAAACATATACAATTGAATACTTTATATAAAATTCAACATTTTTAGGCAGCATTTTTAAAAATTAGATTGATCTTTCAGTAAGAAAATTTGATTAAAGTGTTTTTCATAAATAACGTATATTTTCTATTGTTACTTGTGCCGCGTGGCAGTTGTGTAGAACATTGGCTTTTCATTTTTCATGGCAAAGGTAGTGAGTTCAAGTCCCCGACGATGTATAATTTTTTTTTTGTTTTTTTTTTCTGCATTTTTTAAACAAATAAATAACTGTATTATGATATTCTAAAACTTGCAATTTTGTCCGAAAATATATTTAGTGCTTATCTCTTTACAAACAAAATTTTTTCATTCCTTTGATTTAGCAGTTATCTCATCACAGATCAAAAGAGAGGCCTTATAGTCTATTAACTCTGATCATCTCGCTTATCATGTTTTTTTTATTTATAATTCTTTTGCTGCTGTCAATTGGTGAAAGCAACAGCCAGAAATTGATACTAAAGTCAAATTACATACATGTTGAAAGTTTTTACCAAAGTCAAATATTCTCAGCAGGACATCATTTTTTTAACTACAGAAAATATAGATAAATGTATCTAGAAAAAAATTGAACAACAAGTGGAATGCCACCGATATATATTACAATACTTTTGATATGTTTGTGGATTACAGTTGCAGCAAGCGTTCTTAGGATAGAACAAGGTTAATTTCATAACATTATAAACTCTCCCTTTCTTGACAATTTTTGATTGTCTACCTTGATACCGGGGACACTATTTCCTTATCGCCAAGTAACTATCATGTTTGCTAGAGTCGGAGGGATACGATACTATTATTTTACGTATACTTATGGCAATTATCCGAAACATCCGAAACATGTCAAATATCCGAAACATCCGAAACATGTCAAACACCTGAAACATGTCAAACATACGAAACATGTCAAACACTCTAAACATGTCAAACATACGAAACATCCAAAACATGTCAAACATACGAAACATCTGAAACATGTCAAACACCCGAAACATGTCAAACATACGAAACATCCAAAACATGTCAAACATACGAAACATCTGAAACATTTCAAATACACGAAACATGTCAAACAAACGAAACATCCGAAACTAGTGAAACACCCAAAACATGTCAAACACCCAAAACATGTCAAACATACAAAACATGTCAAACATACGAAACATCCGAAACATGTCAAACACCCCAAACATGTAGAACATACGAAACATCTGAAACATGTCAAACATACGAAACATCCGAAACATGTCAAACATACGAAACTTACAAAACATGTCAAACACCTGAAACATGTCATACATACGAAACATCCGAAACATGTAAAACACCCAAAACATGTCAAACATACGAAACATTCAAAACATGTGAAACACCCGAAACATGTCTAATATACGAAACATTCGAAACATGTCAAACACCATAAACATGTCAAACATACGAAACATCCGAAACATGTCAAACACCCAAAACATGTCAAACATCCGAAACATCCGAAACATGTCAAACATACGAAACATCCGAAACATGTCAAACACCCGAAACATGTCAAACATACGAAACATCCGAAACATGTCAAACATACGAAACATCCGAAACATGTCAAAAACCCGAAAAATGTCAAACATACGAAACATCCGAAACATAACAAACACCCGAAACATGTCAAACATACGAAACATCCGAAAAATGTCAATTTTCCAAAACATGTCAAACATACGAAACATTTGAAACATAACAAACACCAGAAACATGTCAAACATACGAAACATCTGAAAAATGTCAAGCACCCGAAACATATCAAGCATACAAAATATTCGAAACATGTTAAACATCCGAAACATGTCAATATACGAAACATCCGAAACATGTCAAACACCCAAAATATGTCAAACATACGAAACATCCGAAACATGTCAAACATCCGAAACATGTTAAACAGCCTAAACATGTAAAACATATGAGACATCCGAAACATGTCAAACACCTGTAACATGTTAAACATACGAAACATCCGAAACATGTCAAACACTCTAGACATGTCAAACATACGAAACATCCGAAACATGTCAAACATACGAAACATCTGAAACATGTCAAACACCCGAAACACGTCAAACATACGAAACATCCGAAACTAGTGAAACACCCAAAACATGTCAAACACCCGAAACATGTCAAACATACGAAACATGTCAAACAAACGAAACATCCGAAACATGTCAAACACCCGAAACATGTCAAACATACGAAACATCTGAAACATGTCAAAAACCCGAAACATGTCAAACATACGAAACATCCGAAACATGTCAAACATACGAAACATACAAAACATGTCAAACACCTGAAACATGTCATACATACGAAACATCCGAAACATGTGAAACACCCAAAACATGTCAAACATACGAAACATTCAAAACATGTGAAACACCCGAAACATGTCTAACATACGAAACACTCTAAACATGTCAAACATACGAAACATCTGAAACGATTCAAACACCCGAAACATGTCAAACATACGAAACATCCGAAACTAGTGAAACACCCAAAACATGTCAAACACCCAAAACATGTCAAACATACGAAACATCTGAAACATGTCAAACATTCGAAACATGTCAAACATACGAAACATCCGAAACATGTCAAACATACGAAACATACAAAACATGTCAAACACCTGAAACATGTCATACATACGAAACATCCGAAACATGTGAAACACCCAAAACAGGTCAAACATACGAAACATTTAAAACATGTGAAACACCCGAAACATGTCTAATATACGAAACATTCGAAACATGTCAAACACCCTAAACATGTCAAACATACGAAACATCCGAAACATGTCAAACACCCAAAACATGTCAAACATCCGAAACATCCGAAACATGTCAAACATACGAAACATCCGAAACATGTCAAACACCCGAAACATGTCAAACATACGAAACATCCGAAACATGTCAAACATACGAAACATCCGAAACATGTCAAAAACCCGAAAAATGTCAAACATACGAAACATCCGAAACATAACAAACACCCGAAACATGTCAAACATACGAAACATCCGAAAAATGTCAATTTTCCAAAACATGTCAAACATACGAAACATTTGAAACATAACAAACACCAGAAACATGTCAAACATACGAAACATCTGAAAAATGTCAAGCACCCGAAACATATCAAGCATACAAAATATTCGAAACATGTTAAACATCCGAAACATGTCAATATACGAAACATCCGAAACATGTCAAACACCCAAAATATGTCAAACATACGAAACATCCGAAACATGTCAAACATCCGAAACATGTTAAACAGCCTAAACATGTCAAACATATGAGACATCCGAAACATGTCAAACACCTGTAACATGTTAAACATACGAAACATCCGAAACATGTCAAACACTCTAGACATGTCAAACATACGAAACATCCGAAACATGTCAAACATACGAAACATCTGAAACATGTCAAACACCCGAAACACGTCAAACATACGAAACATCCGAAACTAGTGAAACACCCAAAACATGTCAAACACCCGAAACATGTCAAACATACGAAACATGTCAAACAAACGAAACATCCGAAACATGTCAAACACCCGAAACATGTCAAACATACGAAACATCTGAAACATGTCAAAAACCCGAAACATGTCAAACATACGAAACATCCGAAACATGTCAAACATACGAAACATACAAAACATGTCAAACACCTGAAACATGTCATACATACGAAACATCCGAAACATGTGAAACACCCAAAACATGTCAAACATACGAAACATTCAAAACATGTGAAACACCCGAAACATGTCTAACATACGAAACATTCGAAACATGTCAAATACCCCAAACATGTCAAACATCCGAAACATCCGAAACATGTCAAACATACGAAACATCCGAAACATTTCAAACACCCGAAACATGTCAAACATACGAAACATCCGAAACATGTCAAACATACGAAACATCCGAAACATGTCAAAAACCCGAAACATGTCAAACATACAAAACATTCGAAACATGTTAAACATCCGAAACATGTCAGTATACGAAACATCCGAAACATGTCAAACACCCGTAATATGTCAAACATACGAAACATCCAAAACATGTCAAACATCCGAAACATGTTAAACAGCCTAAACATGTCAAACATATGAGACATCCGAAACATGTCAAACACCTGAAACATGTCAAACATACGAAACATCCGAAACATGTCAAACACTCTAAACATGTCAAACATACGAAACATGTCAAACATACGAAACATCTGAAACATGTCAAACACCCAAAACATGTTAAACATACAAAACATCCGAAATATGTCAAACACCCGAAACATGTCAAACATACGAAACATCCGAAACATGTCAAACACTCTAAACATGTCAAACATACGAAACAATTGAAACGATTCAAACACCCGAAACATGTCAAACATACGAAACATCCGAAACTAGTGAAACACCCAAAACATGTCAAACACCCAAAACATGTCAAACATACGAAACATCTGAAACATGTCAAACATTCGAAACATGTCAAACATACGAAACATCCGAAACATGTCAAACATACGAAACATACAAAACATGTCAAACACCTGAAACATGTCATACATACGAAACATCCGAAACATGTGAAACACCCAAAACAGGTCAAACATACGAAACATTCAAAACATGTGAAACACCCGAAACATGTCTAATATACGAAACATTCGAAACATGTCAAACACCCTAAACATGTCAAACATACGAAACATCCGAAACATGTCAAACACCCAAAACATGTCAAACATCCGAAACATGTCAAACATACGAAACATCCGAAACATGTCAAACACCCGAAACATGTCAAACATACGAAACATCCGAAACATGTCAAACATACGAAACATCCGAAACATGTCAAAAACCCGAAAAATGTCAAACATACGAAACATCCGAAAAATGTCAGACACCCGAAACATGTCAAACATACGAAACACCCGAAGTATGTCAAACATACCAAACATCCGAAACATGGCAAACAACCTAAACATGTCAAACATTCGAAACATGTCAAACATACAAAGCATCCGAAACAAGTTAAACACCCAAAATATGTCAAACACCCGAAACATGTCAAACACCAGAAACATGTCAGACATTCGAAACATGTCAAACATACGAAACATCCCAAAATTGACAAACACCCGAAACATATCAAACATACGAAATATCCGAAACATGTCAAACACTTAAAATATGTCAAACATACAAAACATCCGAAACAAGTCAAACACCTAAAACATGTCAAACACCCGAAACATGTCAAACATACGAAACATGTAAAATATACGAAACATGTTAAACATACGAAACATCCGAAACATGTCAAACACTCGAAACATGTCAAACCTACGAAACATTCAAAACATAACAAACACCCAAAACATGTCAAACATACGAAACATGAGAAAAATGTCAATTTTCCAAAACATGTCAAACATATGAAACATTTGAAACATAACAAACACCCGAAACATGTCAAACATACGAAACATCCGAAAAATAACAAGCACCCGAAACATATCAAACATACAAAACATTCGAAACATGTTAAACATCCGAAACATGTCAATATACGAAACATCCGAAACATGTCAAACACACGAAATATGTCAAACATACGAAACATCCGAAACATGTCAAACATCCGAAACATGTTAAACAGCCTAAACATGTCAAACATATGAGACATCCGAAACATGTCAAACACCTGAAACATGTCAAACATACGAAACATCCGAAACATGTCAAACACTCCAAACATGTCAAACATACGAAACATCAGAAACATGTCAAACATACGAAACATCTGAAACATGTCAAACACCCGAAAGATGTCAAACATACGAAACATCCGAAACATGTCAAACATACGAAACATCTGAAACATGTCAAACACCCGAAACATGTCAAACATACAAATCATTTGAAACATGTCAAACACCCGAAACATGTCAAACATACAAAACATCTGAATTATGTCAAACACCCGAAACATGTCAAACATACGAAACATCCGAAACATGTCAAACATACGAAACATACAAAACATGTCAAACACCTGAAACAAGTCAAACATACGAAACATCCGAAACATGTCAAACACCCGAAACATGTCAAACATACGAGACATCTGAAACATGTCAAACACCCGAAATATGTCAAACATACGAAACATCCGAAACATGTCAAACATACGAAACATGTCAAACACCTGAAACATATCAAACATACGAAACATCCGAAACATGTCAAACACCCAAAACATGTCAAACATGCGAAACATCCGAAACATGTCAAACACTCTAAACATGTCAAAAATACGAAACATCCGAAACATGTCAAACATACGAAACATCTGAAACATGTCAAACACCCGAAACATGTCAAACATACGAAACATCCGAAACATGTCAAACATACGAAACTTCTGAAACATGTCAAACACCCGAAACATGTCAAACATACGAAACATCCGAAACTAGTGAAACACCCAAAACATGTCAAACACCCAAAACATGTCAAACATACGAAACATGTCAAACATACGAAACATCCGAAACATGTCAAACATACGAAACATACAAAACATGTCAAACACCTAAAACATGTCAAACATACGAAACATCCGAAACATGTCAAACGCCCAAAACATATCAAACACCCGAAACATGTCAAACATACGAAACATCCGAAACATGTCAAACATACGAAACATGTCAAACACCTGAAACATGTCAAACATACGAAACATCCGAAACATGTCAAACACCCAAAACATGTTAAACATGCGAAACATGTCAAACATACGAAACATTCAAAACATGTCAAACACCCGAAACAAGTCAAACATACAAAAACATCCGAAACATGTCAAACACCCAAAACATGTCAAACACCCAAAACATGTTAAACATGCGAAACATGTCAAACATACGAAACATTCAAAACATGTCAAACACCCGAAACAAGTCAAACATACAAAAACATCCGAAACATGTCAAACACCCAAAACATGTCAAACACCCGAAACATGACAAACACCCGAAACATGTCAAACATACGAAACATGTCAAACATACGAAACGTCCGAAACATGTCAAACACCCGAAACATGTCAAACATACGAAACATCTGAAACATGTCGAACATACGAAACATACAAAACATGTCAAACACCTGAAACATGTCATACATACGAAACATCCAAAACATGTGAAACATTCAAAACATGTCAAACATACGAAACATTCAAATATGTGAAACACCCGAAACATGTCTAACATACGAAACATCCGAAAGATGTCAAACATACGAAACATCCGAAACATGTCAAACACCCGAAACATGTCAAACATACGAAACATCCAAAAATTGTTAAACATAAGAAACATCCGAAACATAACAAACACCCGAAACATGTCAAACATACGAAACATTCGAAAAATGTCAATTTTCCAAAACATGTCAAACATACGAAACATTTCAAACATACGAAACATCCGAAAAATGTCAAGCACCCGAAACATGTCAAACATACAAAATATTCGAAACATGTCAAACATCCGAAACATGTCAATATACGAAACATTCGAAACATGTCAAACACCCGAAATATGTCAAACATACGAAACATCCGAAACATGTCAAACATCCAAAACATGTTAAACAGCCTAAACATGTCAAAATATTAGACATCCGAAACATGTTAAACACCTGAAACATGTCAAGCATCCGAAACATGTCAAACATACGAAACATCAGAAACATGACAAAAATACGAAACATCTGAAACATGTCAAACACCCGAAACATGTCAAACATACAAAACATCTGAAACATGTCAAACATACGAAACATCTGAAACATGTCAAACACCCAAAACATGTCAAACATACGAATCATTTGAAACATGTCAAACACCCGAAACATGTCAAACATACAAAACATCTAAATTATGTCAAACACCAGAAACATGTCAAACATACGAAACATCCGAAACACGTGAAATACTTAAAACATGTCCAACATACGAATTATTCAAAACATGTCAAACACCCGAAACATGTTAAACATACGAAACATTCGAAACATGTCAAACACCCGAAACATGTCAAACATACGAGACATCTGAAACATGTCAAACACCCAAAATATGTGAAACATACGAAACTTCCGAAACATGTCAAACATACGAAACATGTCAAACACCTGAAACATGTCAAACATACGAAACATCCGAAACATGTCAAACACCCGAAACACGTCAAACATACGAAACATCCGAAACTAGTGAAACACCCAAAACATGTCAAACATACGAAACATGTCAAACATACGAAACATCTGAAACATGTCAAACATTCGAAACATGTCAAACATACGAAACATCCGAAACATGTCAAAAATACGAAACATACAAAACATGTCAAACACCTGAAACATGTCATACATACGAAACATCAGAAACATGTGAAACACCCAAAACTGGTCAAACATACGAAACATTCAAAACATGTGAAACACCCGAAACATGTCTAACATACGAAACATTCGAAACATGTCAAACACCCTAAACATGTCAAACATACGAAACATCCGAAACATGTCAAACACCCAAAACATGTCAAACATACGAAACATGTCAAACATACGAAACATCCGAAACATGTCAAACACCCGAAACATGTCAAACATACGACACATCCGAAACATGTCAAACATACGAAACATCCGAAACATGTCAAAAACCCTAAAAATGTCAAACATGAGAAACATCCGAAACATAACAAACACCTGAAACATGTCAAACATACGAAACATCCGAAAAATGTCAATTTTCCAAAACATGTCAAACATACGAAACATTTGAAACATAACAAACACCAGAAACATGTCTAACTTACGAAACATCTGAAAAATGTCAAGCACCCGAAACATATCAAGCATACAAAATATTCGAAACATGTTAAACATCCGAAACATGTCAATATACGAAACATCCGAAACATGTCAAACACCCAAAATATGTCAAACATACGAAACATCCGAAACATGTCAAACATACGAAACATACAAAACATGTCAAACACCTGAAACATGTCATACATACGAAACATCCGAAACATGTGAAACACCCAAAACATGTCAAACATACGAAACATTCAAAACATGTGAAACACCCGAAACATGTCTAACATACGAAACATTCGAAACATGTCAAATACCCCAAACATGTCAAACATCCGAAACATCCGAAACATGTCAAACATACGAAACATCCGAAACATTTCAAACACCCGAAACATGTCAAACATACGAAACATCCGAAACATGTCAAACATACGAAACATCCGAAACATGTCAAAAACCCGAAACATGTCAAACATACAAAACATTCGAAACATGTTAAACATCCGAAACATGTCAGTATACGAAACATCCGAAACATGTCAAACACCCGTAATATGTCAAACATACGAAACATCCAAAACATGTCAAACATCCGAAACATGTTAAACAGCCTAAACATGTCAAACATATGAGACATCCGAAACATGTCAAACACCTGAAACATGTCAAACATACGAAACATCCGAAACATGTCAAACACTCTAAACATGTCAAACATACGAAACATGTCAAACATACGAAACATCTGAAACATGTCAAACACCCGAAACATGTTAAACATACAAAACATCCGAAATATGTCAAACACCCGAAACATGTCAAACATACGAAACATCCGAAACATGTCAAACACTCTAAACATGTCAAACATACGAAACATCTGAAACGATTCAAACACCCGAAACATGTCAAACATACGAAACATCCGAAACTAGTGAAACACCCAAAACATGTCAAACACCCAAAACATGTCAAACATACGAAACATCTGAAACATGTCAAACATTCGAAACATGTCAAACATACGAAACATCCGAAACATGTCAAACATACGAAACATACAAAACATGTCAAACACCTGAAACATGTCATACATACGAAACATCCGAAACATGTGAAACACCCAAAACAGGTCAAACATACGAAACATTCAAAACATGTGAAACACCCGAAACATGTCTAATATACGAAACATTCGAAACATGTCAAACACCCTAAACATGTCAAACATACGAAACATCCGAAACATGTCAAACACCCAAAACATGTCAAACATCCGAAACATCCGAAACATGTCAAACATACGAAACATCCGAAACATGTCAAACACCCGAAACATGTCAAACATACGAAACATCCGAAACATGTCAAACATACGAAACATCCGAAACATGTCAAAAACCCGAAAAATGTCAAACATACGAAACATCCGAAACATAACAAACACCCGAAACATGTCAAACATACGAAACATCCGAAAAATGTCAATTTTCCAAAACATGTCAAACATACGAAACATTTGAAACATAACAAACACCAGAAACATGTCAAACATACGAAACATCTGAAAAATGTCAAGCACCCGAAACATATCAAGCATACAAAATATTCGAAACATGTTAAACATCCGAAACATGTCAATATACGAAACATCCGAAACATGTCAAACACCCAAAATATGTCAAACATACGAAACATCCGAAACATGTCAAACATCCGAAACATGTTAAACAGCCTAAACATGTCAAACATATGAGACATCCGAAACATGTCAAACACCTGTAACATGTTAAACATACGAAACATCCGAAACATGTCAAACACTCTAGACATGTCAAACATACGAAACATCCGAAACATGTCAAACATACGAAACATCTGAAACATGTCAAACACCCGAAACACGTCAAACATACGAAACATCCGAAACTAGTGAAACACCCAAAACATGTCAAACACCCGAAACATGTCAAACATACGAAACATGTCAAACAAACGAAACATCCGAAACATGTCAAACACCCGAAACATGTCAAACATACGAAACATCTGAAACATGTCAAAAACCCGAAACATGTCAAACATACGAAACATCCGAAACATGTCAAACATACGAAACATACAAAACATGTCAAACACCTGAAACATGTCATACATACGAAACATCCGAAACATGTGAAACACCCAAAACATGTCAAACATACGAAACATTCAAAACATGTGAAACACCCGAAACATGTCTAACATACGAAACATTCGAAACATGTCAAATACCCCAAACATGTCAAACATCCGAAACATCCGAAACATGTCAAACATACGAAACATCCGAAACATTTCAAACACCCGAAACATGTCAAACATACGAAACATCCGAAACATGTCAAACATACGAAACATCCGAAACATGTCAAAAACCCGAAACATGTCAAACATACAAAACATTCGAAACATGTTAAACATCCGAAACATGTCAGTATACGAAACATCCGAAACATGTTAAACACCCGTAATATGTCAAACATACGAAACATCCAAAACATGTCAAACATCCGAAACATGTTAAACAGCCTAAACATGTCAAACATATGAGACATCCGAAACATGTCAAACACCTGAAACATGTCAAACATACGAAACATCCGAAACATGTCAAACACTCTAAACATGTCAAACATACGAAACATGTCAAACATACGAAACATCTGAAACATGTCAAACACCCGAAACATGTTAAACATACAAAACATCCGAAATATGTCAAACACCCGAAACATGTCAAACATACGAAACATCCGAAACATGTCAAACACTCTAAACATGTCAAACATACGAAACATCTGAAACGATTCAAACACCCGAAACATGTCAAACATACGAAACATCCGAAACTAGTGAAACACCCAAAACATGTCAAACACCCAAAACATGTCAAACATACGAAACATCTGAAACATGTCAAACATTCGAAACATGTCAAACATACGAAACATCCGAAACATGTCAAACATACGAAACATACAAAACATGTCAAACACCTGAAACATGTCATACATACGAAACATCCGAAACATGTGAAACACCCAAAACAGGTCAAACATACGAAACATTCAAAACATGTGAAACACCCGAAACATGTCTAATATACGAAACATTCGAAACATGTCAAACACCCTAAACATGTCAAACATACGAAACATCCGAAACATGTCAAACACCCAAAACATGTCAAACATCCGAAACATGTCAAACATACGAAACATCCGAAACATGTCAAACACCCGAAACATGTCAAACATACGAAACATCCGAAACATGTCAAACATACGAAACATCCGAAACATGTCAAAAACCCGAAAAATGTCAAACATACGAAACATCCGAAAAATGTCAGACACCCGAAACATGTCAAACATACGAAACACCCGAAGTATGTCAAACATACCAAACATCCGAAACATGGCAAACAACCTAAACATGTCAAACATTCGAAACATGTCAAACATACAAAGCATCCGAAACAAGTTAAACACCCAAAATATGTCAAACACCCGAAACATGTCAAACACCAGAAACATGTCAGACATTCGAAACATGTCAAACATACGAAACATCCCAAAATTGACAAACACCCGAAACATATCAAACATACGAAATATCCGAAACATGTCAAACACTTAAAATATGTCAAACATACAAAACATCCGAAACAAGTCAAACACCTAAAACATGTCAAACACCCGAAACATGTCAAACATACGAAACATGTAAAATATACGAAACATGTTAAACATACGAAACATCCGAAACATGTCAAACACTCGAAACATGTCAAACCTACGAAACATTCAAAACATAACAAACACCCAAAACATGTCAAACATACGAAACATGAGAAAAATGTCAATTTTCCAAAACATGTCAAACATATGAAACATTTGAAACATAACAAACACCCGAAACATGTCAAACATACGAAACATCCGAAAAATAACAAGCACCCGAAACATATCAAACATACAAAACATTCGAAACATGTTAAACATCCGAAACATGTCAATATACGAAACATCCGAAACATGTCAAACACACGAAATATGTCAAACATACGAAACATCCGAAACATGTCAAACATCCGAAACATGTTAAACAGCCTAAACATGTCAAACATATGAGACATCCGAAACATGTCAAACACCTGAAACATGTCAAACATACGAAACATCCGAAACATGTCAAACACTCCAAACATGTCAAACATACGAAACATCAGAAACATGTCAAACATACGAAACATCTGAAACATGTCAAACACCCGAAAGATGTCAAACATACGAAACATCCGAAACATGTCAAACATACGAAACATCTGAAACATGTCAAACACCCGAAACATGTCAAACATACAAATCATTTGAAACATGTCAAACACCCGAAACATGTCAAACATACAAAACATCTGAATTATGTCAAACACCCGAAACATGTCAAACATACGAAACATCCGAAACATGTCAAACATACGAAACATACAAAACATGTCAAACACCTGAAACAAGTCAAACATACGAAACATCCGAAACATGTCAAACGCCCAAAACATATCAAACACCCAAAACATGTCAAACATACGAAACATCCGAAACATGTCAAACATACGAAACATGTCAAACACCTGAAACATGTCAAACATACGAAACATCCGAAACATGTCAAACACCCAAAACATGTCAAACATGCGAAACATGTCAAACATACGAAACATTCAAAACATGTCAAACACCCGAAACAAGTCAAACATACAAAAACATCCGAAACATGTCAAACACCCAAAACATGTCAAACACCCGAAACATGTCAAACATACGAAACATGTCAAACATACGAAACATCCGAAACTAGTCAAACACACAAAACATGTCAAACACCCGAAACATGTCAAACATACGAAACATGTCAAACATACGAAACATCCGAAACATGTCAAACACCCGAAACATGTCAAACATACGAAACATCTGAAACATATCGAACATACGAAACATACAAAACATGTCAAACACCTGAAACATGTCAAACATACGAAACATCCAAAACATGTGAAACATTCAAAACATGTCAAACATATGAAACATTCAAATATGTGAAACACCCGAAACATGTCTAACATACGAAACATCCGAAACATGTCAAACATAAGAAACATCCGAAACATGTCAAACACCCGAAACATGTCAAACATACGAAACATCCAAAAATTGTTAAACATAAGAAACATGCGAAACATAACAAACACCCGAAACATGTCAAACATACGAAACATTCGAAAAATGTCAATTTTCCAAAACATGTCAAACATACGAAACATTTTAAACATACGAAACATCCGAAAAATGTCAAGCACCTAAAATATGTCAAACATACAAAATATTCGAAACATGTCAAACACCCGAAATATGTCAAACATACGAAACATGGCAAATAGACGAAAATGTCAAACATTCGAAACATGTCAAACACTCGAAACATGTCAAACATACGAAACATCCGAAACATGTCAAACACCCGAAACATGTCAAACATACGAGACATCTGAAACATGTCAAACACCCGAAATATGTCAAACATACGAAACATCCGAAACATGTCAAACATACGAAACATGTCAAACACCTGAAACATATCAAACATACGAAACATCCGAAACATGTCAAACACCCAAAACATGTCAAACATGCGAAACATCCGAAACATGTCAAACACTCTAAACATGTCAAAAATACGAAACATCCGAAACATGTCAAACATACGAAACATCTGAAACATGTCAAACACCCGAAACATGTCAAACATACGAAACATCCGAAACATGTCAAACATACGAAACTTCTGAAACATGTCAAACACCCGAAACATGTCAAACATACGAAACATCCGAAACTAGTGAAACACCCAAAACATGTCAAACACCCAAAACATGTCAAACATACGAAACATGTCAAACATACGAAACATCCGAAACATGTCAAACATACGAAACATACAAAACATGTCAAACACCTAAAACATGTCAAACATACGAAACATCCGAAACATGTCAAACGCCCAAAACATATCAAACACCCGAAACATGTCAAACATACGAAACATCCGAAACATGTCAAACATACGAAACATGTCAAACACCTGAAACATGTCAAACATACGAAACATCCGAAACATGTCAAACACCCAAAACATGTTAAACATGCGAAACATGTCAAACATACGAAACATTCAAAACATGTCAAACACCCGAAACAAGTCAAACATACAAAAACATCCGAAACATGTCAAACACCCAAAACATGTCAAACACCCAAAACATGTTAAACATGCGAAACATGTCAAACATACGAAACATTCAAAACATGTCAAACACCCGAAACAAGTCAAACATACAAAAACATCCGAAACATGTCAAACACCCAAAACATGTCAAACATACGAAACATCCGAAACATGTCAAACATACGAAACATCCGAAACATGTCAAAAACCCGAAAAATGTCAAACATACGAAACATCCGAAACATAACAAACACCCGAAACATGTCAAACATACGAAACATCCGAAAAATGTCAATTTTCCAAAACATGTCAAACATACGAAACATTTGAAACATAACAAACACCAGAAACATGTCAAACATACGAAACATCTGAAAAATGTCAAGCACCCGAAACATATCAAGCATACAAAATATTCGAAACATGTTAAACATCCGAAACATGTCAATATACGAAACATCCGAAACATGTCAAACACCCAAAATATGTCAAACATACGAAACATCCGAAACATGTCAAACATCCGAAACATGTTAAACAGCCTAAACATGTCAAACATATGAGACATCCGAAACATGTCAAACACCTGTAACATGTTAAACATACGAAACATCCGAAACATGTCAAACACTCTAGACATGTCAAACATACGAAACATCCGAAACATGTCAAACATACGAAACATCTGAAACATGTCAAACACCCGAAACACGTCAAACATACGAAACATCCGAAACTAGTGAAACACCCAAAACATGTCAAACACCCGAAACATGTCAAACATACGAAACATGTCAAACAAACGAAACATCCGAAACATGTCAAACACCCGAAACATGTCAAACATACGAAACATCTGAAACATGTCAAAAACCCGAAACATGTCAAACATACGAAACATCCGAAACATGTCAAACATACGAAACATACAAAACATGTCAAACACCTGAAACATGTCATACATACGAAACATCCGAAACATGTGAAACACCCAAAACATGTCAAACATACGAAACATTCAAAACATGTGAAACACCCGAAACATGTCTAACATACGAAACATTCGAAACATGTCAAATACCCCAAACATGTCAAACATCCGAAACATCCGAAACATGTCAAACATACGAAACATCCGAAACATTTCAAACACCCGAAACATGTCAAACATACGAAACATCCGAAACATGTCAAACATACGAAACATCCGAAACATGTCAAAAACCCGAAACATGTCAAACATACAAAACATTCGAAACATGTTAAACATCCGAAACATGTCAGTATACGAAACATCCGAAACATGTCAAACACCCGTAATATGTCAAACATACGAAACATCCAAAACATGTCAAACATCCGAAACATGTTAAACAGCCTAAACATGTCAAACATATGAGACATCCGAAACATGTCAAACACCTGAAACATGTCAAACATACGAAACATCCGAAACATGTCAAACACTCTAAACATGTCAAACATACGAAACATGTCAAACATACGAAACATCTGAAACATGTCAAACACCCGAAACATGTTAAACATACAAAACATCCGAAATATGTCAAACACCCGAAACATGTCAAACATACGAAACATCCGAAACATGTCAAACACTCTAAACATGTCAAACATACGAAACATCTGAAACGATTCAAACACCCGAAACATGTCAAACATACGAAACATCCGAAACTAGTGAAACACCCAAAACATGTCAAACACCCAAAACATGTCAAACATACGAAACATCTGAAACATGTCAAACATTCGAAACATGTCAAACATACGAAACATCCGAAACATGTCAAACATACGAAACATACAAAACATGTCAAACACCTGAAACATGTCATACATACGAAACATCCGAAACATGTGAAACACCCAAAACAGGTCAAACATACGAAACATTCAAAACATGTGAAACACCCGAAACATGTCTAATATACGAAACATTCGAAACATGTCAAACACCCTAAACATGTCAAACATACGAAACATCCGAAACATGTCAAACACCCAAAACATGTCAAACATCCGAAACATGTCAAACATACGAAACATCCGAAACATGTCAAACACCCGAAACATGTCAAACATACGAAACATCCGAAACATGTCAAACATACGAAACATCCGAAACATGTCAAAAACCCGAAAAATGTCAAACATACGAAACATCCGAAAAATGTCAGACACCCGAAACATGTCAAACATACGAAACACCCGAAGTATGTCAAACATACCAAACATCCGAAACATGGCAAACAACCTAAACATGTCAAACATTCGAAACATGTCAAACATACAAAGCATCCGAAACAAGTTAAACACCCAAAATATGTCAAACACCCGAAACATGTCAAACACCAGAAACATGTCAGACATTCGAAACATGTCAAACATACGAAACATCCCAAAATTGACAAACACCCGAAACATATCAAACATACGAAATATCCGAAACATGTCAAACACTTAAAATATGTCAAACATACAAAACATCCGAAACAAGTCAAACACCTAAAACATGTCAAACACCCGAAACATGTCAAACATACGAAACATGTAAAATATACGAAACATGTTAAACATACGAAACATCCGAAACATGTCAAACACTCGAAACATGTCAAACCTACGAAACATTCAAAACATAACAAACACCCAAAACATGTCAAACATACGAAACATGAGAAAAATGTCAATTTTCCAAAACATGTCAAACATATGAAACATTTGAAACATAACAAACACCCGAAACATGTCAAACATACGAAACATCCGAAAAATAACAAGCACCCGAAACATATCAAACATACAAAACATTCGAAACATGTTAAACATCCGAAACATGTCAATATACGAAACATCCGAAACATGTCAAACACACGAAATATGTCAAACATACGAAACATCCGAAACATGTCAAACATCCGAAACATGTTAAACAGCCTAAACATGTCAAACATATGAGACATCCGAAACATGTCAAACACCTGAAACATGTCAAACATACGAAACATCCGAAACATGTCAAACACTCCAAACATGTCAAACATACGAAACATCAGAAACATGTCAAACATACGAAACATCTGAAACATGTCAAACACCCGAAAGATGTCAAACATACGAAACATCCGAAACATGTCAAACATACGAAACATCTGAAACATGTCAAACACCCGAAACATGTCAAACATACAAATCATTTGAAACATGTCAAACACCCGAAACATGTCAAACATACAAAACATCTGAATTATGTCAAACACCCGAAACATGTCAAACATACGAAACATCCGAAACATGTCAAACATACGAAACATACAAAACATGTCAAACACCTGAAACAAGTCAAACATACGAAACATCCGAAACATGTCAAACGCCCAAAACATATCAAACACCCAAAACATGTCAAACATACGAAACATCCGAAACATGTCAAACATACGAAACATGTCAAACACCTGAAACATGTCAAACATACGAAACATCCGAAACATGTCAAACACCCAAAACATGTCAAACATGCGAAACATGTCAAACATACGAAACATTCAAAACATGTCAAACACCCGAAACAAGTCAAACATACAAAAACATCCGAAACATGTCAAACACCCAAAACATGTCAAACACCCGAAACATGTCAAACATACGAAACATGTCAAACATACGAAACATCCGAAACTAGTCAAACACACAAAACATGTCAAACACCCGAAACATGTCAAACATACGAAACATGTCAAACATACGAAACATCCGAAACATGTCAAACACCCGAAACATGTCAAACATACGAAACATCTGAAACATATCGAACATACGAAACATACAAAACATGTCAAACACCTGAAACATGTCAAACATACGAAACATCCAAAACATGTGAAACATTCAAAACATGTCAAACATATGAAACATTCAAATATGTGAAACACCCGAAACATGTCTAACATACGAAACATCCGAAACATGTCAAACATAAGAAACATCCGAAACATGTCAAACACCCGAAACATGTCAAACATACGAAACATCCAAAAATTGTTAAACATAAGAAACATGCGAAACATAACAAACACCCGAAACATGTCAAACATACGAAACATTCGAAAAATGTCAATTTTCCAAAACATGTCAAACATACGAAACATTTTAAACATACGAAACATCCGAAAAATGTCAAGCACCCAAAATATGTCAAACATACAAAATATTCGAAACATGTCAAACACCCGAAATATGTCAAACATACGAAACATGGCAAATAGACGAAAATGTCAAACATTCGAAACATGTCAAACACTCGAAACATGTCAAACATACGAAACATCCGAAACATGTCAAACACCCGAAACATGTCAAACATACGAGACATCTGAAACATGTCAAACACCCGAAATATGTCAAACATACGAAACATCCGAAACATGTCAAACATACGAAACATGTCAAACACCTGAAACATATCAAACATACGAAACATCCGAAACATGTCAAACACCCAAAACATGTCAAACATGCGAAACATCCGAAACATGTCAAACACTCTAAACATGTCAAAAATACGAAACATCCGAAACATGTCAAACATACGAAACATCTGAAACATGTCAAACACCCGAAACATGTCAAACATACGAAACATCCGAAACATGTCAAACATACGAAACTTCTGAAACATGTCAAACACCCGAAACATGTCAAACATACGAAACATCCGAAACTAGTGAAACACCCAAAACATGTCAAACACCCAAAACATGTCAAACATACGAAACATGTCAAACATACGAAACATCCGAAACATGTCAAACATACGAAACATACAAAACATGTCAAACACCTAAAACATGTCAAACATACGAAACATCCGAAACATGTCAAACGCCCAAAACATATCAAACACCCGAAACATGTCAAACATACGAAACATCCGAAACATGTCAAACATACGAAACATGTCAAACACCTGAAACATGTCAAACATACGAAACATCCGAAACATGTCAAACACCCAAAACATGTTAAACATGCGAAACATGTCAAACATACGAAACATTCAAAACATGTCAAACACCCGAAACAAGTCAAACATACAAAAACATCCGAAACATGTCAAACACCCAAAACATGTCAAACACCCAAAACATGTTAAACATGCGAAACATGTCAAACATACGAAACATTCAAAACATGTCAAACACCCGAAACAAGTCAAACATACAAAAACATCCGAAACATGTCAAACACCCAAAACATGTCAAACACCCGAAACATGACAAACACCCGAAACATGTCAAACATACGAAACATGTCAAACATACGAAACGTCCGAAACATGTCAAACACCCGAAACATGTCAAACATACGAAACATCTGAAACATGTCGAACATACGAAACATACAAAACATGTCAAACACCTGAAACATGTCATACATACGAAACATCCAAAACATGTGAAACATTCAAAACATGTCAAACATACGAAACATTCAAATATGTGAAACACCCGAAACATGTCTAACATACGAAACATCCGAAAGATGTCAAACATACGAAACATCCGAAACATGTCAAACACCCGAAACATGTCAAACATACGAAACATCCAAAAATTGTTAAACATAAGAAACATCCGAAACATAACAAACACCCGAAACATGTCAAACATACGAAACATTCGAAAAATGTCAATTTTCCAAAACATGTCAAACATACGAAACATTTCAAACATACGAAACATCCGAAAAATGTCAAGCACCCGAAACATGTCAAACATACAAAATATTCGAAACATGTCAAACATCCGAAACATGTCAATATACGAAACATTCGAAACATGTCAAACACCCGAAATATGTCAAACATACGAAACATCCGAAACATGTCAAACATCCAAAACATGTTAAACAGCCTAAACATGTCAAAATATTAGACATCCGAAACATGTTAAACACCTGAAACATGTCAAGCATCCGAAACATGTCAAACATACGAAACATCAGAAACATGACAAAAATACGAAACATCTGAAACATGTCAAACACCCGAAACATGTCAAACATACAAAACATCTGAAACATGTCAAACATACGAAACATCTGAAACATGTCAAACACCCAAAACATGTCAAACATACGAATCATTTGAAACATGTCAAACACCCGAAACATGTCAAACATACAAAACATCTGAATTATGTCAAACACCAGAAACATGTCAAACATACGAAACATCCGAAACACGTGAAATACTTAAAACATGTCCAACATACGAATTATTCAAAACATGTCAAACACCCGAAACATGTCAAACATACGAAACATTCGAAACATGTCAAACACCCGAAACATGTCAAACATACGAGACATCTGAAACATGTCAAACACCCAAAATATGTGAAACATACGAAACTTCCGAAACATGTCAAACATACGAAACATGTCAAACACCTGAAACATGTCAAACATACGAAACATCCGAAACATGTCAAACACCCGAAACACGTCAAACATACGAAACATCCGAAACTAGTGAAACACCCAAAACATGTCAAACATACGAAACATGTCAAACATACGAAACATCTGAAACATGTCAAACATTCGAAACATGTCAAACATACGAAACATCCGAAACATGTCAAAAATACGAAACATACAAAACATGTCAAACACCTGAAACATGTCATACATACGAAACATCAGAAACATGTGAAACACCCAAAACTGGTCAAACATACGAAACATTCAAAACATGTGAAACACCCGAAACATGTCTAACATACGAAACATTCGAAACATGTCAAACACCCTAAACATGTCAAACATACGAAACATCCGAAACATGTCAAACACCCAAAACATGTCAAACATACGAAACATGTCAAACATACGAAACATCCGAAACATGTCAAACACCCGAAACATGTCAAACATACGACACATCCGAAACATGTCAAACATACGAAACATCCGAAACATGTCAAAAACCCTAAAAATGTCAAACATGAGAAACATCCGAAACATAACAAACACCTGAAACATGTCAAACATACGAAACATCCGAAAAATGTCAATTTTCCAAAACATGTCAAACATACGAAACATTTGAAACATAACAAACACCAGAAACATGTCTAACATACGAAACATCTGAAAAATGTCAAGCACCCGAAACATATCAAGCATACAAAATATTCGAAACATGTTAAACATCCGAAACATGTCAATATACGAAACATCCGAAACATGTCAAACACCCAAAATATGTCAAACATACGAAACATCCGAAACATGTCAAACATCCGAAACATGTTAAACAGCCTAAGCATGTCAAACATATGAGACATCCGAAACATGTCAAACACTCTAGACATGTCAAACATACGAAACATCCGAAACATGTCAAACATACGAAACATCTGAAACATGTCAAACACCCGAAACACGTCAAACATACGAAACATCCGAAACTAGTGAAACACCCAAAACATGTCAAACACCCGAAACATGTCAAACATACGAAACATGTCAAACAAACGAAACATCCGAAACATGTCAAACACCCGAAACATGTCAAACATACGAAACATCTAAAACATGTCAAAAACCCGAAACATGTCAAACATACGAAACATCCGAAACATGTCAAACATACGAAACATACAAAACATGTCAAACACCTGAAACATGTCATACATACGAAACATCCGAAACATGTGAAACACCCAAAACATGTCAAACATACGAAACATTCAAAACATGTGAAACACATGAAACATGTCTAACATACGAAACATTCTAAACATGTCAAACACCCGAAACATGTCAAACATACGGAACATTCGAAACATGTCAAATACCCCAAACATGTCAAACATCCGAAACATCCGAAACATGTCAAACATACGAAACATCCGAAACATGTCAAAAACCCGAAACATGTCAAACATACAAAACATTCGAAACATGTTAAACATCCGAAACATGTCAATATACGAAACATCCAAAACATGTCAAACACCCGTAATATGTCAAACATACGAAACATCCAAAACATGTCAAACATCCGAAACATGTTAAACAGCCTAAACATGTCAAATATATGAGACATCCGAAACATGTCAAACACCTGAAACATGTCAAACATACGAAACATCCGAAACATGTCAAACACTCTAAACATGTCAAACATACGAAACATGTCAAACATACGAAACATCTGAAACATGTCAAACACCCGAAACATGTTAAACATACAAAACATCCGAAACATGTCAAACACCCGAAACATGTCAAACATACGAAACATCCGAAACATGTCAAACACTCTAAACATGTCAAACATACGAAACATCCAAAACATGTCAAACATACGAAACATCTGAACATGTCAAACACCCGAAACATGTCAAACATACGAAACATCCGAAACTAGTGAAACACTCAAAACATGTCAAACACCCAAAACATGTCAAACATACAAAACATGACAAACATACGAAACATCCGAAACATGTCAAACACCCCATACATGTCAAACATACGAAACATCTGAAACATGTCAAACATTCGAAACATGTCAAACATACGAAACATCCGAAACATGTCAAACATACGAAACATACAAAACATGTCAAACACCTGAAACATGTCATACATACGAAACATCCGAAACATGTGAAACACCCAAAAAAGTCAAACATACGAAACATTAAAAAAACATGTGAAACACCCGAAACATGTCTAATATACGAAACATTCGAAACATGTCAAACACCCTAAACATGTCAAACATACGAAACATCCGAAACATGTCAAACACCCAAAACATGTCAAACATCCGAAACATCCGAAACATGTCAAACATACGAAACATCCGAAACATGTCAAACACCCGAAACATGTCAAACATACGAAACATCCGAAACATGTCAAACATACGAAACATCCGAAACATGTCAAAAACCCGAAAAATGTCAAACATACGAAACATCCGAAAAATGTCCGACACCCGAAACATGTCAAACATACGAAACACCCGAAGTATGTCAAACATGCCAAACATCCGAAACATGTCAAACAACCTAAACATGTCAAACATTCGAAACATGTCAAACATACAAAGCATCCGAAACTAGTTAAACACCCAAAATATGTTAAACACCCGAAACATGTCAAACACCAGAAACATGTCAGACATTCGAAACATGTTTCGGATGTTTCGTATGTTTGACATGTCTAGAGTGTTTGACATGTTTAGGCTGTTTAACATGTTTCGGATGTTTCGTATGTTTGACATATTTTGGGTGTTTGACATGTTTCGGATGTTTCGTATATTGACATGTTTCGGATGTTTAACATGTTTCGAATATTTTGTATGCTTGATATGTTTCGGGTGCTTGACATTTTTCAGATGTTTCGTATGTTTGACATGTTTCTGGTGTTTGTTATGTTTCAAATGTTTCGTATGTTTGACATGTTTTGGAAAATTGACATTTTTCGGATGTTTCGTATGTTTGACATGTTTCGGGTGTTTGTTATGTTTCGGATGTTTCGTATGTTTGACATTTTTCGGGTTTTTGACATGTTTCGGATGTTTCGTATGTTTGACATGTTTCGGATGTTTCGTATGTTTGACATGTTTCGGGTTTTTGACATGTTTCGGATGTTTCGTATGTTTGACATGTTTCGGATGTTTCGGATGTTTGACATGTTTTGGGTGTTTGACATGTTTCGGATGTTTCGTATGTTTGACATGTTTAGGGTGTTTGACATGTTTCGAATGTTTCGTATATTAGACATGTTTTTGGGTTTTTCACATGTTTTGAAATTTTCGTATGTTTGACCTGTTTTGGGTGTTTCACATGTTTCGGATGTTTCGTATGTATGACATGTTTCAGGTGTTTGACATGTTTTGTATGTTTCGTATGTTTGACATGTTTCGGATTTTTCGTATGTTTGACATGTTTCGAATGTTTGACATGTTTCAGATGTTTCGTATGTTTGACATGTTTTGGATGTTTCGTATGTTTGACATGTTTTGTATGTTTGACATGTTTGGGGTGTTTGACATGTTTCGGATGTTTCGTATGTTTGTCATGTTTTGTATGTTTGACATGTTTTATGTGTTTGACATGTTTTGGGTGTTTCACTAGTTTCGGATGTTTCGTATGTTTGACATGTTTCGGGTGTTTGACATGTTTCAGATGTTTAGTATGTTTGACATGTTTTGGATGTTTCGTATGTTTGACATGTTAGAGTGTTTGACATGTTTCGGATGTTTCGTATGTTTGACATGTTTTGGATGTTTCGTATGTTTGACATGTTTCGGGTGTTTGACATGTTTCGGATGTTTCGTATGTTTGACATGTTTCGGATGTTTCGGATGTTTGACATGTTTTGGGTGTTTGACATGTTTCGGATGTTTAGTATGTTTGACATGTTTAGGGTGTTTGACATGTTTCGAATGTTTCGTATATTAGACATGTTTCAGGTGTTTCACATAATTTGAATTTTTCGTATGTTTGACCTGTTTTGGGTGTTTCACATGTTTCGGATGTTTCGTATGTATGACATGTTTCAGGTGTTTGACATGTTTTGTATGTTTCGTATGTTTGACATGTTTCGGATGTTTCGTATGTTTGACATGTTTTGAATGTTTGACATGTTTCAGATGTTTCGTATGTTTGACATGTTTGGGGTGTTTGACATGTTTCGGATGTTTCGTATGTTTGTCATGTTTTGTATGTTTGACATGTTTTGGGTGTTTGACATGTTTTGGGTGTTTCACTAGTTTCGGAAGTTTCGTATGTTTGACATGTTTCGGGTGTTTGACATGTTTCAGATGTTTCGTATCTTTGACATGTTTTGGATGTTTCGTATGTTTGACATGTTTAGAGTGTTTGACATGTTTCGGATGTTTCGTATGTTTGACATGTTTCGGATGTTTCGTATGTTTGACATGTTTCGGATGTTTGACATGTTTCGGTTGTTTCGTATGTTTGACATGTTTCGGATGTTTCGGATGTTTGACATGTTTTGGGTGTTTGACATGTTTCGGATGTTTCGTATGTTTGACATGTTTAGGGTGTTAGACATGTTTCGAATGTTTCGTATATTAGACATGTTTCGGGTGTTTCACATGTTTTGAATGTTTCGTATGTTTGACCTGTTTTGGGTGTTTCACATGTTTTGGATGTTTCGTATGTATGACATGTTTCAGGTGTTTGACATGTTTTGTATGTTTCGAATGTTTGACATGTTTCGGATGTTTCGTATGTTTGACATGTTTCGAATGTTTGACATGTTTCAGATGTTTCGTATGTTTGACATGTTTGGGGTGTTTGACATGTTTCGGATGTTTCGTATGTTTGTCATGTTTTGTATGTTTGACATGTTTTGGGTGTTTGACATGTTTCGGATGTTTCGTATGTTTGACATGTTTCGAATGTTTCGGATGTTTGACATGTTTGGGGTATTTGACATGTTTCGAATGTTTCGTATGTTTGACATGTTTCGGGTGTTTGACATGTTTAGAATGTTTCGTATGTTAGACATGTTTCGGGTGTTTCACATGTTTTGAATGTTTCGTATGTTTGACATGTTTTGGGTGTTTCACATGTTTCGGATGTTTCGTATGTATGACATGTTTCAGGTGTTTGACATGTTTTGTATGTTTCGTATGTTTGACATGTTTCGGATGTTTCGTATGTTTGACATGTTTCGGGTTTTTGACATGTTTCAGATGTTTCGTATGTTTGACATGTTTCGGGTGTTTGACATGTTTCGGATGTTTCGTTTGTTTGACATGTTTCGTATGTTTGACATGTTTCGGGTGTTTGACATGTTTTGGGTGTTTCACTAGTTTCGGATGTTTCGTATGTTTGACGTGTTTCGGGTGTTTGACATGTTTCAGATGTTTCGTATGTTTGACATGTTTCGGATGTTTCGTATGTTTGACATGTCTAGAGTGTTTGACATGTTTCGGATGTTTCGTATGTTTAACATGTTACAGGTGTTTGACATGTTTCGGATGTCTCATATGTTTTACATGCTTAGGCTGTTTAACATGTTTCGGATGTTTGACATGTTTCGGATGTTTCGTATGTTTGACATATTTTGGGTGTTTGACATGTTTCGGATGTTTCGTATATTGACATGTTTCGGATGTTTAACATGTTTCGAATATTTTGTATGCTTGATATGTTTCGGGTGCTTGACATTTTTCAGATGTTTCGTATGTTTGACATGTTTCTTGTTTTTGTTATGTTTCAAATGTTTCGTATGTTTGACATGTTTTGGAAAATTGACATTTTTCGGATGTTTCGTATGTTTGACATGTTTCGGGTGTTTGTTATGTTTCGGATGTTTCGTATGTTTGACATTTTTCGGGTTTTTGACATGTTTCAGATGTTTCGTATGTTTGACATGTTTCGGATGTTTCGTATGTTTGACATGTTTCGGGTGTTTGACATGTTTCGGATGTTTCGTATGTTTGACATGTTTCGGATGTTTCGGATGTTTGACATGTTTTGGGTGTTTGACATGTTTCGGATGTTTCGTATGTTTGACATGTTTAGGGTGTTTGACATGTTTCGAATGTTTCG
The DNA here is from genome assembly GCA_036873155.1 of Biomphalaria sudanica. Classification (NCBI taxonomy): domain Eukaryota; kingdom Metazoa; phylum Mollusca; class Gastropoda; family Planorbidae; genus Biomphalaria; species Biomphalaria sudanica. The sequence continues at coordinate 46,791 of JAZGLO010006655.1, read as the reverse complement.
TATGTTAGACATGTTTCGGGTGTTTCACATGTTTTGAATGTTTCGTATGTTTGACCAGTTTTGGGTGTTTCACATGTTTCGGATGTTTCGTATGTATGACATGTTTCAGGTGTTTGACATGTTTTGTATGTTTCGTATTTTTGACATGTTTCGGATGTTTCGTATGTTTGACATGTTTCGAATGTTTGACATGTTTCAGATGTTTCGTATGTTTGACATGTTTCGTATGTTTGACATGTTTTGGGTGTTTGACATGTTTTGGGTGTTTCACTAGTTTCGGATGTTTCGTATGTTTGACATGTTTCGGGTGTTTGACATGTTTCAGATGTTTCGTATGTTTGACATGTTTCGGAAGTTTCGTATGTTTGACATGTTTCGGGTGTTTGACATGTTTCAGATGTTTCGTATGTTTGACATGTTTCGGATGTTTCGTATTTTTGACATGTTTAGAGTGTTTGACATGTTTCGTATATTGACATGTTTCGGATATTTGACATGTTTCGAATGTTTTGTATGTTTGACATGTTTCGGGTGCTTGACATTTTTCGGATGTTTCGTATGTTTAACATGTTTCGGGTGTTTGTTATGTTTAAAATGTTTCGTATGTTTGACATGTTTTGGAAAATTGACATTTTTCGAATGTTTCGTATGTTTGACATGTTTCGGGTGTTTGTTATGTTTCGGATGTTTCTTATGTTTAACAATTTTTGGATGTTTCGTATGTTTGACATGTTTCGGGTGTTTGACATGTTTCGGATGTTTCGTATGTTTGACATGTTTCGGATGTTTCGTATGTTAGACATGTTTCGGGTGTTTCACATTTTTGAATGTTTCGTATGTTTGACATGTTTTGGGTGTTTCACATGTTTTGGATGTTTCGTATGTATGACATGTTTCAGGTGTTTGACATGTTTTGTATGTTTCGTATGTTCGACATTTTTCAGATGTTTCGTATGTTTGACATGTTTCGGGTGTTTGACATGTTTCGGATGTTTCGTATGTTTGACATGTTTCGTATGTTTGACATGTTTCGGGTGTTTGACATGTTTTGGGTGTTTGACTAGTTTCGGATGTTTCGTATGTTTGACATGTTTCGTATGTTTGACATGTTTCGGGTGTTTGACATGTTTTTAGTGTTTGACTAGTTTCGGATGTTTCGTATGTTTGACATGTTTCGGGTGTTTGACATAATTCAGATGTTTTGTATGTTTGACAAGTTCGGGTGTTTGACATGTTTCGGATGTTTCGTATGTTTGATATGTTTCGGGTGTTTGACATGTTTCGAATGATTCGTATGTTTGACATGTTTTGGGTGTTTGACATGTTTCAGATGTTTCGTATATTTAACATGTTTCGGATGTTTCGTATGTTTGACAAGTTTCGGGTGTTTGACATGTTTCGGATGTTTCGTATGTTTGACATGTTTCGGGTGTTTGACATGTTTTGGGTGTTTGACATGTTTCGGATGTTTTTGTATGTTTGACTTGTTTCGGGTGTTTGACATGTTTTGAATGTTTTGTATGTTTGACATGTTTCGCATGTTTGACATGTTTTGGGTGTTTGACATGTTTCGGATGTTTCGTATGTTTGACATGTTTTAGGTGTTTGACATGTTTCGTATGTTTGACATGTTTCGGATGTTTCGTATGTTTGACATATTTCGGGTGTTTGACATAATTCAGATGTTTTGTATGTTTCACAAGTTTCGGGTGTTTGACATGTTTCGGATGTTTCGTATGTTTGACATGTTTCGGGTGTTTGACATGTTTCGAATGATTCGTATGTTTGACATGTTTCGGGTGTTTGACATGTTTCGAATGTTTCGTATATTAGACATGTTTCGGATGTTTCGGATTTTTGACATGTTTGGGGTATTTGACATGTTTCGAATGTTTCGTATGTTTGACATGTTTCGGGTGTTTGACATGTTTAGAATGTTTCGTATGTTAGACATGTTTCGGGTGTTTCACATGTTTTGAATGTTTCGTATGTTTGACATGTTTTGGGTGTTTCACATGTTTCGGATGTTTCGTATGTATGACATGTTTCAGGTGTTTGACATGTTTTGTATGTTTCGTATGTTTGACATGTTTCGGATGTTTCGTATGTTTGACATGTTTCGGGTTTTTGACATGTTTCAGATGTTTCGTATGTTTGACATGTTTCGGGTGTTTGACATGTTTCGGATGTTTCGTTTGTTTGACATGTTTCGTATGTTTGACATGTTTCGGGTGTTTGACATGTTTTGGGTGTTTCACTAGTTTCGGATGTTTCGTATGTTTGACGTGTTTCGGGTGTTTGACATGTTTCAGATGTTTCGTATGTTTGACATGTTTCGGATGTTTCGTATGTTTGACATGTCTAGAGTGTTTGACATGTTTCGGATGTTTCGTATGTTTAACATGTTACAGGTGTTTGACATGTTTCGGATGTCTCATATGTTTGACATGCTTAGGCTGTTTAACATGTTTCGGATGTTTGACATGTTTCGGATGTTTCGTATGTTTGACATATTTTGGGTGTTTGACATGTTTCGGATGTTTCGTATATTGACATGTTTCGGATGTTTAACATGTTTCGAATATTTTGTATGCTTGATATGTTTCGGGTGCTTGACTTTTTTCAGATGTTTCGTATGTTTGACATGTTTCTGGTGTTTGTTATGTTTCAAATGTTTCGTATGTTTGACATGTTTTGGAAAATTGACATTTTTCGGATGTTTCGTATGTTTGACATGTTTCGGGTGTTTGTTATGTTTCGGATGTTTTGTATGTTTGACATTTTTCGAGTTTTTGACATGTTTCGGATGTTTCGTATGTTTGACATGTTTCGGATGTTTCGTATGTTTGACATGTTTCGGGTGTTTGACATGTTTCGGATGTTTCGTATGTTTGACATGTTTCGGATGTTTCGGATGTTTGACATGTTTTGGGTGTTTGACATGTTTCGGATGTTTCGTATGTTTGACATGTTTAGGGTGTTTGACATGTTTCGAATGTTTCGTATGTTAGACATGTTTCGGGTGTTTCACATGTTTTAAATGTTTTGTATGTTTGACCAGTTTTGGGTGTTTCACATGTTTCGGATGTTTCGTATGTATGACATGTTTCAGGTGTTTGACATGTTTTGTATGTTTCGTATTTTTGACATGTTTCGGATGTTTGACATGTTTCAGATGTTTCGTATGTTTGACATGTTTCGTATGTTTGACATGTTTTGGGTGTTTGACATGTTTTGGGTGTTTCACTAGTTTCGGATGTTTCGTATGTTTGACATGTTTCGGGTGTTTGACATGTTTCAGATGTTTCGTATGTTTGACATGTTTCGGAAGTTTCGTATGTTTGACATGTTTCGGGTGTTTGACATGTTTCAGATGTTTCGTATGTTTGACATGTTTCGGATGTTTCGTATTTTTGACATGTTAAGAGTGTTTGACATGTTTCGTATATTGACATATTTCGGATATTTGACATGTTTCGAATGTTTTGTATGTTTGACATGTTTCGGGTGCTTGACATTTTTCGGATGTTTCGTATGTTTAACATGTTTCGGGTGTTTGTTATGTTTAAAATGTTTCGTATGTTTGACATGTTTTGGAAAATTGACATTTTTCGAATGTTTCGTATGTTTGACATGTTTCGGGTGTTTGTTATGTTTCGGATGTTTCTTATATTTAACAATTTTTGGATGTTTCGTATGTTTGACATGTTTCGGGTGTTTGACATGTTTCGGATGTTTCGTATGTTTGACATGTTTCGGATGTTTCGTATGTTAGACATGTTTCGGGTGTTTCACATGTTTTGGATGTTTCGTATGTATGACATGTTTCAGGTGTTTGACATGTTTTGTATGTTTCGTATGTTCGACATTTTTCAGATGTTTCGTATGTTTGACATGTTTCGGGTGTTTCACATGTTTCGGATGTTTCGTATGTTTGACATGTTTCGTATGTTTGACATGTTTCGGGTGTTTGACATGTTTTGGGTGTTTGACTAGTTTCGGATGTTTCGTATGTTTGACATGTTTCGTATGTTTGACATGTTTCGGGTGTTTGACATGTTTTTAGTGTTTGACTAGTTTCGGATGTTTCGTATGTTTGACATGTTTCGGGTGTTTGACATAATTCAGATGTTTTGTATGTTTGACAAGTTCGTGTGTTTGACATGTTTCGGATGTTTCGTATGTTTGATATGTTTTGGGTGTTTGACATGTTTCGAATGATTCGTATGTTTGACATGTTTTGGGTGTTTGACATGTTTCAGATGTTTCGTATATTTAACATGTTTCGGATGTTTCGTATGTTTGACAAGTTTCGGGTGTTTGACATGTTTCGGATGTTTCGTATGTTTGACATGTTTCGGGTGTTTGACATGTTTTGAGTGTTTGACATGTTTCGGATGTTTTTGTATGTTTGACTTGTTTCGGGTGTTTGACATGTTTTGAATGTTTTGTATGTTTGACATGTTTCGCATGTTTGACATGTTTTGGGTGTTTGACATGTTTCGGATGTTTCGTATGTTTGACATGTTTTAGGTGTTTGACATGTTTCGTATGTTTGACATGTTTCGGATGTTTCGTATGTTTGACATATTTCGGGTGTTTGACATGTTTCGGGTGTTTGACATGTTTCGGATGTTTCGTATGTTTGACATGTTTCGAGTGTTTGACATGTTTCGTATGTTTGACATTTTCGTCTTTTTGCCATGTTTCGGGTGTTTGAAATGTTTTGGGTATTTGACTAGTTTCGGATGTTTCGTATGTTTGACATGTTTCGGGTGTTTGACATGTTTCGAATGTTTCGTATGTTTGACATGTTTCGGGTGTTTGACATGTTTTGAATAATTCGTATGTTGGACATGTTTTGGGTATTTCACGTGTTTTGGATGTTTCGTATGTTTGACATGTTTCCGGTGTTTGACATAATTCAGATGTTTTGTATGTTTGACATGTTTTGGGTGTTTGACATGTTTCAAATGATTCGTATGTTTGACATGTTTTTGGGTGTTTGACATGTTTCAGATATTTCGTATGTTTGACATGTTTCGGATGTTTCGTTTGTTCGACATGTTTAGAGTGTTTGACATGTTTCGGATATTTCGTATGTTTGACATGTTTCGGGTGTTTGACATGTTTCAGGTGATTGACATGTTTCAGATGTTTCGTATGTTTGAAATATTTCGGGTGTTTGACATGTTTCGGATGTTTCGTATGTTTGACATGTTTCGTATGTTTGACATGTTTCGGGTGTTTGACATGTTTTGGGTGTTTCACTAGTTTCGGATGTTTCGTATGTTTGACATGTTTTGTATGTTTGACATGTTTCGGGTGTTTGACATGTTTTGAGTGTTTGACTAGTTTCGGATGTTTCGTATGTTTGACATGTTTCGGGTGTTTGACATAATTCAGATGTTTTGTATGTTTCACAAGTTTCGGGTGTTTGACATGTTTCGGATGTTTCGTATGTTTGACATGTTTCGGGTGTTTGACATGTTTCGAATGATTCGTATGTTTGACATGTTTCGGGTGTTTGACATGTTTCAGATAATTCGTATAATTAAGATGTTTCTGATGTTTCGTATGTTTGACAAAATTCGGGTGTTTGACATGTTTCGGATGTTTCGTATGTTTGACATGTTTCGGGTGTTTGATATGTTTTGGGCGTTTGACATGTTTCGGATGTTTCGTATGTTTGACATGTTTCAGGTGTTTGACATGTTTTGTATGTTTCGTATGTTTGACATGTTTCAGATGTTTCGTATGTTTGACATGTTTCGGGTGTTTGACATAATTCAGATGTTTTGTATGTTTGACATGTTTCGGGTGTTTGACATGTTTCAATTAATTCGTATGTTTGACATGTTTCGGGTGTTTGACATGTTTCGGATGTTTCGTATGTTTGACATCTTTCGGGTGTTTGACATGTTTCAGATGTTTCGTATGTTTGACATGTTTAGGGTGTTTGACATGTTTTGTATGTTTCGTATGTTTGACATGTTTCGGATGTTTCGTATGTTTGACATGTTTCGAATGTTTGACATGTTTCAGATGTTTCGTATGTTTGTCATGTTTTGTATGTTTGACATGTTTTGGGTGTTTCACTAGTTTCGGATGTTTCGTATGTTTGACATGTTTCGGGTGTTTGACATGTTTCAGATGTTTCGTATGTTTGACATGTTTTGGATGTTTCGTATGTTATACATGTTTAGAGTGTTTGACATGTTTCGGATGTTTCGTATGTTTGACATGTTTCGGATGTTTCGTATGTTTGACATGTTTCGGGTGTTTGACATGTTTCGGATGTTTTGTATGTTTAACATGTTTCGGGTGTTTGACATGTTTCAGATGTTTCGTATGTTTGACATGTTTCGTATGTTTGACATGTTTAGAGTGTTTGACATGTTTCGGATGTTTCGTATGTTTGACATGTTTCAGGTGTTTGACATGTTTCGGATGTCTCATATGTTTGACATGTTTAGGCTGTTTAACATGTTTCGGATGTTTGACATGTTTTGGATGTTTCGTATGTTTGACATATTACGGGTGTTTGACATGTTTCGGATGTTTCGTATATTGACATGTTTTGGATGTTTAACATGTTTCGAATGTTTTGTATGTTTGACATGTTTCGGGTTTTTGACATGTTTCGGAATGTTTCGTATGTTTGACATGTTTCGGATGTTTCGTATGTTTGACATGTTTCGGGTGTTTGACATGTTTCGGATGTTTCGTATGTTTAACATGTTACAGGTGTTTGACATGTTTCGGATGTCTCATATGTTTGACATGCTTAGGCTGTTTAACATGTTTCGGATATTTGACATGTTTCGGATGTTTCGTATGTTTGACATATTTTGGGTGTTTGACATGTTTCGGATGTTTCGTATATTGACATGTTTCGGATGTTTAACATGTTTCGAATATTTTGTATGCTTGATATGTTTCGGGTGCTTGACATTTTTCAGATGTTTCGTATGTTTGACATGTTTTGGAAAATTGACATTTTTCGGATGTTTCGTATGTTTGACATGTTTCGGGTGTTTGTTATGTTTCGGATGTTTCGTATGTTTGACATTTTTCGGGTTTTTGACATGTTTCGGATGTTTCGTATGTTTGACATGTTTCAGATGTTTGGTATGTTTGACATGTTTCGGGTGTTTGACATGTTTCGGATGTTTCGTATGTTTGACATGTTTCGGATGTTTCGGATGTTTGACATGTTTTGGGTGTTTGACATGTTTCGGATGTTTCGTATGTTTGACATGTTTAGGGTGTTTGACATGTTTCGAATGTTTTGTATGTTAGACATGTTTCGGGTGTTTCACATGTTTTGAATGTTTCGTATGTTTGACCAGTTTTGGGTGTTTCACATGTTTCGGATGTTTCGTATGTATGACATGTTTCGAATGTTTGACATGTTTCAGATGTTTCGTATGTTTGACATGTTTCGTATGTTTGACATGTTTTGGGTGTTTGACATGTTTTGGGTGTTTCACTAGTTTCGGATGTTTCGTATGTTTGACATGTTTCGGGTGTTTGACATGTTTCAAATGTTTCGTATGTTTGACATGTTTCGGATGTTTCGTATGTTTGACATGTTTCGGGTGTTTGACATGTTTCAGATGTTTCGTATGTTTGACATGTTTCGGATGTTTCGTATTTTTGACATGTTTAGTGTGTTTGACATGTTTCGTATATTGACATGTTTCGGATGTTTGACATGTTTCGAATGTTTTGTATGTTTGACATGTTTCGGGTGCTTGACATTTTTCGGATGTTTCGTATGTTTAACATGTTTCGGGTGTTTGTTATGTTTAAAATGTTTCGTATGTTTGACATGTTTTGGAAAATTGACATTTTTCGAATGTTTCGTATGTTTGACATGTTTCGGGTGTTTGTTATGTTTCGGATGTTTCTTATGTTTAACAATTTTTGGATGTTTTGTATGTTTGACATGTTTCGGGTGTTTGACATGTTTCGGATGTTTCGTATGTTTGACATGTTTCGGATGTTTCGTATGTTAGACATGTTTCGGGTGTTTCACATATTTAAATGTTTCGTATGTTTGACATGTTTTGGGTGTTTCACATGTTTTGGATGTTTCGTATGTATGACATGTTTCAGGTGTTTGACATGTTTTGTATGTTTCGTATATTCGACATTTTTCAGATGTTTCGTATGTTTGACATGTTTCTGGTGTTTGACATGTTTCGGATGTTTCGTATGTTTGACATGTTTCGTATGTTTGACATGTTTCGGGTGTTTGACATGTTTTGGGTGTTTGACTAGTTTCGGATGTTTCGTATGTTTGACATGTTTCGTATGTTTGACATGTTTCGGGTGTTTGACATGTTTTTAGTTTTTGACTAGTTTCGGATGTTTCGTATGTTTGACATGTTTCGGGTGTTTGACATAATTCAGATGTTTTGTATGTTTGACAAGTTCGGGTGTTTGACATGTTTCGGATGTTTCGTATGTTTGATATGTTTCGGGTGTTTGACATGTTTCGAATGATTCGTATGTTTGACATGTTTTGGGTGTTTGACATGTTTCAGATGTTTCGTATATTTAACATGTTTCGGATGTTTCGTATATTTGACAAGTTTCGGGTGTTTGACATGTTTCGGATGTTTCGTATGTTTGACATGTTTCGGGTGTTTGACATGTTTTGGGTGTTTGACATGTTTCGGATGTTTTTGTATGTTTGACTTGTTTCGGGTGTTTGACATGTTTTGAATGTTTTGTATGTTTGACATGTTTCGCATGTTTGACATGTTTTGGGTGTTTGACATGTTTCGGATGTTTCGTATGTTTGACATGTTTTAGGTGTTTGACATGTTTCGTATGTTTGACATGTTTCGGATGTTTCGTATGTTTGACATATTTCGGGTGTTTGACATGTTTCGTATGTTTGACATGTTTCGAGTGTTTGACATGTTTCGTATGTTTGACATTTTCGTCTATTTGCCATGTTTCGGGTGTTTGAAATGTTTTGGGTATTTGACTAGTTTCGGATGTTTCGTATGTTTGACATGTTTCGGGTGTTTGACATGTTTCGAATGTTTCGTATGTTTGACATGTTTCGGGTGTTTGACATGTTTTGAATAATTCGTATGTTGGACATGTTTTGGGTATTTCACGTGTTTCGGATGTTTCGTATGTTTGACATGTTTCCGGTGTTTGACATAATTCAGATGTTTTGTATGTTTGACATGTTTCGGGTGTTTGACATGTTTCAAATGATTCGTATGTTTGACATGTTTTTGGGTGTTTGACATGTTTCAGATATTTCGTATGTTTGACATGTTTCGAATGTTTCGTTTGTTTGACATGTTTAGAGTGTTTGACATGTTTCGGATGTTTCGTATGTTTGACATGTTTCGGGTGTTTGACATGTTTCAGGTGATTGACATGTTTCAGATGTTTCGTATGTTTGAAATATTTCGGGTGTTTGACATGTTTAGGATGTTTCGTATGTTTGACATGTTTCGTATGTTTGACATGTTTCGGATGTTTGACATGTTTTGGGTGTTTCACTAGTTTCGGGTGTTTGACATGTTTTGAGTGTTTGACTAGTTTCGGATGTTTCGTATGTTTGACATGTTTCGGGTGTTTGACATAATTCAGATGTTTTGTATGTTTGACAAGTTTCGGGTGTTTGACATGTTTCGGATGTTTCGTATGTTTGACATGTTTCGGGTGTTTGACATGTTTCGAATGATTCGTATGTTTGACATGTTTCGGGTGTTTGACATGTTTCAGATGTTTCGTATAATTAACATGTTTCTGATGTTTCGTATGTTTGACAAGTTTCGGGTGTTTGACATGTTTCGGATGTTTCGTATGTTTGACATGTTTCGGGTGTTTGATATGTTTTGGGCGTTTGACATGTTTCGGATGTTTCGTATGTTTGACATGTTTCAGGATTTTGACATGTTTTGTATGTTTCGTATGTTTTACATGTTTCGGATGTTTCGTATGTTTGACATGTTTCGGGTGTTTGACATAATTCAGATGTTTTGTATGTTTGACATGTTTCAGGTGTTTTACATGTTTCAAATGATTCGTATGTTTGACATGTTTCGGGTGTTTGACATGTTTCAGATGTTTCGTATGTTTGACATGTTTCGGATGTTTCGTATGTTTGACATCTTTCGGGTGTTTGACATGTTTCAGATGTTTCGTATGTATGACATGTTTCGGATGTCTCATATGTTTGACATGTTTAGGCTGTTTAACATGTTTCGGATGTTTTACATGTTTCGGATGTTTCGTATGTTTGACATGTTTCGGGTGTTTGACATGTTTCAGATGTTTCGTATTTTTGACATATTTCGGATGTTTCGTATGTTTGACATGTTTAGAGTGTTTGACATGTTTCGGATGTTTCGTATGTTTGACATGTTTAGGCTGTTTAACATGTTTTGGATGTTTGACATGTTTCGGATGTTTCGTATGTTTGACATATTTCGGGTGTTTGACATGTTTCGAATGTTTCGTATATTGACATGTTTCATATGTTTGACATGTTTCGAATGTTTTGTATGTTTGACATGTTTTGGGTGCTTTACATATTTCGGGTGTTTGACATGTTTCGGGTGTTTGACATGTTTCGGATGTTTCGTATGTTTGACATGTTTCGAGTGTTTGACATGTTTCGTATGTTTGACATTTTCGTCTATTTGCCATGTTTCGGGTGTTTGAAATGTTTTGGGTGTTTGACTAGTTTCGGATGTTTCGTATGTTTGACATGTTTCGGGTGTTTGACATGTTTCGAATGTTTCATATGTTTGACATGTTTCGGGAGTTTGACATGTTTTGAATAATTCGTATGTTGGACATGTTTTGGGTATTTCACGTGTTTTGGATGTTTCGTATGTTTGACATGTTTCCGGTGTTTGACATAATTCAGATGTTTTGTATGTTTGACATGTTTCGGGTGTTTGACATGTTTCGGGTGTTTGACATGTTTGAATGGATACAATTCTATTGTGCGTAACAGTGAGACAAAATGACAAGTTTTCTATTTATATAAACTAAATATTAAACTTAAAATTGGTAGATTTTTTTAATGTACTATATTCAAAAAAAACTATAAATTGTCCCAAAAAATGAATAAAATTTGTTGTTTGTTTGTAAAATTGTTATAATAATGACTTTTAAAATCAATTTATTACATTTATGCAAATTTAAGTTTCTACTGAAAAATTAAATTTATTTTTAAAAAAAATGCTAATTTTTCTTATTTAAGCAACTATAGAGTTCTCTATGTCTTTGTACTACAAAAATAAAAAACGGTAGGGTCATTCTTAGCAGGATGAATAACTCTTGAAAAAGATGTCATCTATTTTTAATCTATATAAATAATACTAGATTTAGAACTCTGAAGGTCAAATATGCCGTCAGCATTAAAAATGCATTTTTATTTTACTAATAATGTTTTAAAACATATACAATTGAATACTTTATATAAAATTCAACATTTTTAGGCAGCATTTTTAAAAATTAGATTGATCTTTCAGTAAGAAAATTTGATTAAAGTGTTTTTCATAAATAACGTATATTTTCTATTGTTACTTGTGCCGCGTGGCAGTTGTGTAGAACATTGGCTTTTCATGGCAAAGGTAGTGAGTTCAAGTCCCCGAGGATGTATAATTTTTTTTTGTTTTTTTTTTCTTCATTTTTTAAACAAATAAATAACTGTATTAGGATATTCTAAAACTTGCAATTTTGTCCGAAAATATATTTAGTGCTTATCTCTTTACAAACAAAATTTTTTCATTCCTTTGATTTAGCAGTTATCTCATCACAGATCAAAAGAGAGGCCTTATAGTCTATTAACTCTGATCATCTCGCTTATCATGTTTTTTTTATTTATAATTCTTTTGCTGCTGTCAATTTGTGAAAGCAACAGCCAGAAATTGATACTAAAGTCAAATTACATACATGTTGAAAGTTTTTACCAAAGTCAAATATTCTCAGCAGGACATCATTTTTTTAACTACAGAAAATATAGATAAATGTATCTAGAAAAAAATTGAACAACAAGTGGAATGCCACCGATATATATTACAATACTTTTGATATGTTTGTGGATTACAGTTGCAGCAAGCGTTCTTAGGATAGAACAAGGTTAATTTCATAACATTATAAACTCTCCCTTTCTTGACAATTTTTGATTGTCTACCTTGATACCGGGGACACTATTTCCTTATCGCCAAGTAACTATCATGTTTGCTAGAGTCGGAGGGATACGATACTATTATTTTACGTATACTTATGGCAATTATCCGAAACATCCGAAACATGTCAAATATCCGAAACATCCGAAACATGTCAAACATACGAAACATCCAAAACATGTCAAACATACGAAAAATCTGAAACATGTCAAACACCCGAAACATGTCAAACATACGAAACATCCGAAACATGTCAAACATACGAAACATCTGAAACATGTCAAATACACGAAACATGTCAAACATACGAAACATCCGAAACTAGTGAAACACCCAAAACATGTCAAACACCCAAAACATGTCAAACACCCCAAACATGTCAAACATACGAAACATCTGAAACATGTAAAACATTCGAAACATGTCAAACATACGAAACATCCGAAACATGTCAAACATACGAAACTTACAAAACATGTCAAACACCTGAAACATGTCATACATACGAAACATCCGAAACATGTGAAACACCCAAAACAGGTCAAACATACGAAACATTCAAAACATGTGAAACACCCGAAACATGTCTAATATACGAAACATTCGAAACATGTCAAACACCATAAACATGTCAAACATACGAAACATCCGAAACATGTCAAACACCCAAAACATGTCAAACATCCGAAACATACGAAACATGTCAAACATACGAAACATCCGAAACATGTCAAACACCCGAAACATGTCAAACATACGAAACATCCGAAACATGTCAAACATACGAAACATCCGAAACATGTCAAAAACCCGAAAAATGTCAAACATACGAAACATCCGAAACATAACAAACACCCGAAACATGTCAAACATACGAAACATCTGAAAAATGTCAAGCACCCGAAACATATCAAGCAGACAAAATATTCGAAACATGTTAAACATCCGAAACATGTCAATATACGAAACATCCGAAACATGTGAAACACCCAAAATATGTCAAACATACGAAACATCCGAAACATGTCAAACATCCGAAACATGTTAAACAGCCTAGACATGTCAAACATATGAGACATCCGAAACATGTCAAACACCTGTAACATGTTAAACATACAAAACATCCGAAACATGTCAAACACTCTAGACATGTCAAACATACGAAACATCCGAAACATGTCAAACATACGAAACATCGGAAACATGTCAAACACCCGAAACACGTCAAACATACGAAACATCCGAAACTAGTGAAACACCCAAAACATGTCAAACACCCGAAACATGTCAAACATACGAAACATGTCAAACAAACGAAACATCCCAAACATGTCAAACACCCGAAACATGTCAAACATACGAAACATCTGAAACATGTCAAAAACCCGAAACATGTCAAACATACGAAACATCCGAAACATGTCAAACATACGAAACATACAAAACATGTCAAACACCTGAAACATGTCATACATACGAAACATCCGAAACATGTGAAACACCCAAAACATGTCAAACATACGAACATTTAAAACATGTGAAACACCCGAAACATGTCTAACATACGAAACATTCTAAACATGTCAAACACCCGAAACATGTCAAACACCCGAAACATGTCAAACATACGAAACATTCGAAACATGTCAAATACCTCAAACATGTCAAACATCCGAAACATCCGCAACATGTCAAACATACGAAACATCCGAAACATGTCAAACACCCGAAACATGTCAAACATACGAAACATCCGAAACATGTCAAACATACGAAACATCCGAAACATGTCAAAAACCCAAAACATGTCAAACATACAAAACATTCGAAACATGTTAAACATCCGAAACATGTCAATATACGAAACATCCAAAACATGTCAAACACCCGTAATATGTCAAACATACAAAACATCCAAAACATGTCAAACATCCGAAACATGTTAAACAGCCTAAACATGTCAAACATATGAGACATCCGAAACATGTCAAAAACCTAAAACATGTCAAACATACGAAACATCCGAAACATGTCAAACACTCTAAACATGTCAAACATACGAAACATGTCAAACATACGAAACATCTGAAACATGTCAAACGCCCGAAACATGTTAAACATACAAAACATCCGAAACATGTCAAACACCCGAAACATGTCAAACATACGAAACATCCGAAACATGTCAAACATACGAAACATCCGAAACATGTCAAACACTCTAAACATGTCAAACATACGAAACATCCAAAACATGTCAAACATACGAAACATCTGAAACATGTCAAACACCCGAAACATGTCAAACATACGAAACATCCGAAACTAGTGAAACACCCAAAACATGTCAAACACCCAAAACATGTCAAACATACAAAACATGACAAACATACGAAACATCCGAAACATGTCAAACACCCCAAACATGTCAAACATACGAAACATCTGAAACATGTCAAACATTCGAAACATGTCAAACATACGAAACATCCAAAACATGTCAAACATACGAAACATTCAAAACATGTCAAACACCTGAAACATGTCATACATACGAAACATCCGAAACATGTGATACACCCAAAACAGGTCAAACATACGAAACATTCAAAACATGTGAAACACCCGAAACATGTCTAATATACGAAACATTCGAAACATGTCAAACACCCTAAAAATGTCAAACATACGAAACATCCGAAACATGTCAAACACCCAAAACATGTCAAACATCCGAAACATCCGAAACATGTCAAACATACGAAACATCCGAAACATGTCAAACACCCGAAGCATGTCAAACATACGAAACATCCGAAACATGTCAAACATACGAAACATCCGAAACATGTCAAAAACCCGAAAAATGTCAAACATACGAAACATCCGAAAAATGTCAGACACCCGAAACATGTCAAACATACGAAACACCCGAAGTATGTCAAACATACCAAACATCCGAAACATGTCAAACAACCTAAACATGTCAAACATTCGAAACATGTCAAACATACAAAGCATCCGAAACAAGTTAAACACCCAAAATATGTCAAACACCCGAAACATGTCAAACACCAGAAACATGTCAGACATTCGAAACATGTCAAACATACGAAACATCCCAAAATTGACAAACACCCGAAACATATCAAACATACGAAATATCCGAAACATGTCAAACACTTAAAATATGTCAAACATACAAAACATCCGAAACAAGTCAAACACCTAAAACATGTCAAACACCCGAAACATGTCAAACATACGAAACATGTAAAATATTTGAAACATGTTAAACATACGAAACACATGAAACATGTCAAACACTCGAAACATGTCAAACTTACGAAACATTCAAAACATAACAAACACCCAAAACATGTCAAACATACGAAACATCCGAAAAATGTCAATTTCCAAAACATGTCAAACATATGAAACATTTAAAACATAACAAACACCCGAAACATGTCAAACATATGAAACATCCGAAAAATGTCAAGCACCCGAAACATATCAAACATACAAAACATTCGAAACATGTTAAACATCCGAAACATGTCAATATACGAAACATCCGAAACATGTCAAACACACGAAATATGTCAAACATACGAAACATCCGAAACATGTCAAACATCCGAAACATGTTAAACAGCCTAAACATGTCAAACATATGAGACATCCGAAACATGTCAAACACCTGAAACATGTCAAACATACGAAACATCCGAAACATGTCAAACACTCCAAACATGTCAAACATACGAAACATCAGAAACATGTCAAACATACGAAACATCTGAAACATGTCAAACACCCGAAACATGTCAAACATACGAATCATTTGAAACATGTCAAACACCCGAAACATGTCAAACATACAAAACATCTGAATTATGTCCAACACCCGAAACATGTCAAACATACGAAACATCCGAAACATGTCAAACATACGAAACATACAAAACATGTCAAACACCTGAAACATGTCAAACATACGAAACATCCGAAACATGTCAAACGCCCAAAACATATCAAACACCCGAAACATGTCAAACATACGAAACATCCGAAACATGTCAAACATACGAAACATGTCAAACACCTGAAACATGTCAAACATACGAAACATCCGAAACATGTCAAACACCCAAAACATGTCAAACATGCGAAACATGTCAAACATACGAAACATTCAAAACATGTCAAACACCCGAAACAAGTCAAACATACAAAAACATCCGAAACATGTCAAACACCCAAAACATGTCAAACACCCGAAACATGTCAAACATACGAAACATGTCAAACATACGAAACATCCGAAACTAGTCAAACACCCAAAACATGTCAAACATCCGAAACATGTCAAACATACGAAACATGTCAAACATACGAAACATCCGAAAAATGTCAAGCACCCGAAACATGTCAAACATACAAAATATTCGAAACATGTCAAACATCCGAAACATGTCAATATACGAAACATTCGAAACATGTCAAACAACCGAAATATGTCAAACATACGAAACATCCGAAACATGTCAAACATCCAAAACATGTTAAACAGCCTAAACATGTCAAAAATATTAGACATCCGAAACATGTTAAACACCTGAAACATGTCAAGCACCCGAAACATGTCAAACATACGAAACATCTGAAACATGTCAAACACCCGAAACATGTCAAACATACGAAACATCCGAAACATGTCAAACATACGAAACATCCGAAACATGTCAAAAACCCGAAAAATGTCAAACATCCGAAACATAACAAACACCCGAAACATGTCAAACATACGAAACATCCGAAAAATGTCAATTTTCCAAAACATGTCAAACATACGAAACATTTGAAACATAACAAACACCAGAAACATGTCAAACATACGAAACATCTGAAAAATGTCAAGCACCCGAAACATATCAAGCATACAAAATATTCGAAACATGTTAAACATCCGAAACATGTCAATATACGAAACATCCGAAACATGTGAAACACCCAAAATATGTCAAACATACGAAACATCCGAAACATGTCAAACATCCGAAACATGTTAAACAGCCTAAACATATCAAACATATGAGACATCTGAAACATGTCAAACACCTGTAACATGTTAAACATACGAAACATCCGAAACATGTCAAACACTCTAGACATGTCAAACATACGAAACATCCGAAACATGTCAAACATACGAAACATCTGAAACATGTCAAACACCCGAAAAACGTCAAACATACGAAACATCCGAAACTAGTGAAACACCCAAAACATGTCAAACACCCGAAACATGTCAAACATACGAAACATGTCAAACATACGAAACATCCGAAACATGTCAAACACCCGAAACATGTGAAACATACGAAACATCTGAAACATGTCGAACATACGAAACATACAAAACATGTCAAACACCTGAAACATGTCATACATACGAAACATCCAAAACATGTGAAACATTCAAAACATGTCAAACATACGAAACATTCAAATATGTGAAACACACGAAACATGTCAAACATACGAAACATCCAAAAATTGTTAAACATAAGAAACATCCGAAACATAACAAACACCCGAAACATGTCAAACATACGAAACATTCGAAAAATGTCAATTTTCCAAAACATGTCAAACATACGAAACATTTTAAACATACGAATCAAACAACCGAAATATGTCAAACATACGAAACATCCGAAACATGTCAAACATCCAAAACATGTTAAACAGCCTAAACATGTCAAAAATATTAGACATCCGAAACATGTTAAACACCTGAAACATGTCAAGCACCCGAAACATGTCAAACATACGAAACATCTGAAACATGTCAAACACCCGAAACATGTCAAACATACGAAACATCCGAAACATGTCAAACATACGAAACATCCGAAACATGTCAAAAACCCGAAAAATGTCAAACATCCGAAACATAACAAACACCCGAAACATGTCAAACATACGAAACATCCGAAAAATGTCAATTTTCCAAAACATGTCAAACATACGAAACATTTGAAACATAACAAACACCAGAAACATGTCAAACATACGAAACATCTGAAAAATGTCAAGCACCCGAAACATATCAAGCATACAAAATATTCGAAACATGTTAAACATCCGAAACATGTCAATATACGAAACATCCGAAACATGTGAAACACCCAAAATATGTCAAACATACGAAACATCCGAAACATGTCAAACATCCGAAACATGTTAAACAGCCTAAACATATCAAACATATGAGACATCTGAAACATGTCAAACACCTGTAACATGTTAAACATACGAAACATCCGAAACATGTCAAACACTCTAGACATGTCAAACATACGAAACATCCGAAACATGTCAAACATACGAAACATCTGAAACATGTCAAACACCCGAAAAACGTCAAACATACGAAACATCCGAAACTAGTGAAACACCCAAAACATGTCAAACACCCGAAACATGTCAAACATACGAAACATGTCAAACAAACGAAACATCCGAAACATGTCAAACATACGAAACATGTCAAACATACGAAACATCCGAAACATGTCAAACACCCGAAACATGTCAAACATACGAAACATCTGAAACATGTCGAACATACGAAACATACAAAACATGTCAAACACCTGAAACATGTCATACATACGAAACATCCAAAACATGTGAAACATTCAAAACATGTCAAACATACGAAACATTCAAATATGTGAAACATCCGAAACATGTCAAACATACGAAACATCCGAAACATGTCAAACACCCGAAACATGTCAAACATACGAAACATCCGAAACATGTCAAACATACGAAACATCCGAAACATGTCAAAAACCCGAAAAATGTCAAACATACGAAACATCCGAAACATAACAAACACCCGAAACATGTCAAACATACGAAACATCTGAAAAATGTCAAGCACCCGAAACATATCAAGCAGACAAAATATTCGAAACATGTTAAACATCCGAAACATGTCAATATACGAAACATCCGAAACATGTGAAACACCCAAAATATGTCAAACATACGAAACATCCGAAACATGTCAAACATCCGAAACATGTTAAACAGCCTAGACATGTCAAACATATGAGACATCCGAAACATGTCAAACACCTGTAACATGTTAAACATACAAAACATCCGAAACATGTCAAACACTCTAGACATGTCAAACATACGAAACATCCGAAACATGTCAAACATACGAAACATCTGAAACATGTCAAACACCCGAAACACGTCAAACATACGAAACATCCGAAACTAGTGAAACACCCAAAACATGTCAAACACCCGAAACATGTCAAACATACGAAACATGTCAAAGAAACGAAACATCCCAAACATGTCAAACACCCGAAACATGTCAAACATACGAAACATCTGAAACATGTCAAAAACCCGAAACATGTCAAACATACGAAACATCCGAAACATGTCAAACATACGAAACATACAAAACATGTCAAACACCTGAAACATGTCATACATACGAAACATCCGAAACATGTGAAACACCCAAAACATGTCAAACATACGAAACATTCAAAACATGTGAAACACCCGAAACATGTCTAACATACGAAACATTCTAAACATGTCAAACACCCGAAACATGTCAAACATACGAAACATTCGAAACATGTCAAATACCTCAAACATGTCAAACATCCGAAACATCCGAAACATGTCAAACATACGAAACATCCGAAACATGTCAAACACCCAAAACATGTCAAACATACGAAACATCCGAAACATGTCAAACATACGAAACATCCGAAACATGTCAAAAACCCGAAACATGTCAAACATACAAAACATTCGAAACATGTTAAACATCCGAAACATGTCAATATACGAAACATCCAAAACATGTCAAACACCCGTAATATGTCAAACATACAAAACATCCAAAACATGTCAAACATCCGAAACATGTTAAACAGCCTAAACATGTCAAACATATGAGACATCCGAAACATGTCAAAAACCTAAAACATGTCAAACATACGAAACATCCGAAACATGTCAAACACTCTAAACATGTCAAACATACGAAACATGTCAAACATACGAAACATCTGAAACATGTCAAACGCCCGAAACATTTTAAACATACAAAACATCCGAAACATGTCAAACACCCGAAACATGTCAAACATACGAAACATCCGAAACATGTCAAACATACGAAACATCCGAAACATGTCAAACACTCTAAACATGTCAAACATACGAAACATCCAAAACATGTCAAACATACGAAACATCTGAAACATGTCAAACACCCGAAACATGTCAAACATACGAAACATCCGAAACTAGTGAAACACCCAAAACATGTCAAACACCCAAAACATGTCAAACATACAAAACATGACAAACATACAAAACATCCGAAACATGTCAAACACCCCAAACATGTCAAACATACGAAACATCTGAAACATGTCAAACATTCGAAACATGTCAAACATACGAAACATCCAAAACATGTCAAACATACGAAACATTCAAAACATGTCAAACACCTGAAACATGTCATACATACGAAACATCCGAAACATGTGATACACCCAAAACAGGTCATACATACGAAACATTCAAAACATGTGAAACACCCGAAACATGTCTAATATACGAAACATTCGAAACATGTCAAACACCCTAAAAATGTCAAACATACGAAACATCCGAAACATGTCAAACACCCAAAACATGTCAAACATCCGAAACATCCGAAACATGTCAAACATACGAAACATCCGAAACATGTCAAACACCCGAAACATGTCAAACATACGAAACATCCGAAACATGTCAAACATACGAAACATCCGAAACATGTCAAAAACCCGAAAAATGTCAAACATACGAAACATCCGAAAAATGTCAGACACCCGAAACATGTCAAACATACGAAACACCCGAAGTATGTCAAACATACCAAACATCCGAAACATGTCAAACAACCTAAACATGTCAAACATTTGAAACATGTCAAACATACAAAGCATCCGAAACAAGTTAAACACCCAAAATATGTCAAACACCCGAAACATGTCAAACACCAGAAACATGTCAGACATTCGAAACATGTCAAACATACGAATTATCCCAAAATTGACAAACACCCGAAACATATCAAACATACGAAATATCCGAAATATGTCAAACACTTAAAATATGTCAAACATACAAAACATCCGAAACAAGTCAAACACCTAAAACATGTCAAACACCCGAAACATGTCAAACATACGAAACATGTAAAATATACGAAACATGTTAAACATACGAAACATCCGAAACATGTCAAACACTCGAAACATGTCAAACTTACGAAACATTCAAAACATAACAAACACCCAAAACATGTCAAACATACGAAACATCCGAAAAATGTCAATTTTCCAAAACATGTCAAACATATGAAACATTTAAAACATAACAAACACCCGAAACATGTCAAACATATGAAACATCCGAAAAATGTCAAGCACCCGAAACATATCAAACATACAAAACATTCGAAACATGTTAAACATCCGAAACATGTCAATATACGAAACATCCGAAACATGTCAAACACACGAAATATGTCAAACATACGAAACATCCGAAACATGTCAAACATCCGAAACATGTTAAACAGCCTAAACATGTCAAACATATGAGACATCCGAAACATGTCAAACACCTGAAACATGTCAAACATACGAAACATCCGAAACATGTCAAACACCTGAAACATGTCAAACATACGAAACATCCGAAACATGTCAAACACTCCAAACATGTCAAACATACGAAACATCAGAAACATGTCAAACATACGAAACATCTGAAACATGTCAAACACCCGAAACATGTCAAACATACGAATCATTTGAAACATGTCAAACACCCGAAACATGTCAAACATACAAAACATCTGAATTATGTCCAACACTCGAAACATGTCAAACATACGAAACATCCGAAACATGTCAAACATACGAAACATACAAAACATGTCAAACACCTGAAACATGTCAAACATACGAAACATCCGAAACATGTCAAACGCCCAAAACATATCAAACACCCGAAACATGTCAAACATACGAAACATTCGAAACATGTCAAACATACGAAACATGTCAAACACCTGAAACATGTCAAACATACAAAACATCCGAAACATGTCAAACACCCAAAACATGTCAAACATGCGAAACATGTCAAACATACGAAACATTCAAAACATGTCAAACACCCGAAACAAGTCAAACATACAAAAACATCCGAAACATGTCAAACACCCAAAACATGTCAAACACCCGAAACATGTCAAACATACGAAACATGTCAAACATACGAAACATCCGAAACTAGTCAAACACCCAAAACATGTCAAACATCCGAAACATGTCAAACATACGAAACATGTCAAACATACGAAACATCCGAAACATGTCAAACACCCGAAACATGTGAAACATACGAAACATCTGAAACATGTCGAACATACGAAACATACAAAACATGTCAAACACCTGAAACATGTCATACATACGAAACATCCAAAACATGTGAAACATTCAAAACATGTCAAACATACGAAACATTCAAATATGTGAAACACACGAAACATGTCAAACATACGAAACATCTAAAAATTGTTAAACATAAAAAACATCCGAAACATAACAAACACCCGAAACATGTCAAACATACGAAACATTTGAAAAATGTCAATTTTCCAAAACATGTCAAACATACGAAACATTTTAAACATACGAAACATCCGAAAAATGTCAAGCACCCGAAACATGTCAAACATACAAAATATTCGAAACATGTCAAACATCCGAAACATGTCAATATACGAAACATTCGAAACATGTCAAACACCCGAAATATGTCAAACATACGAAACATCCGAAACATGTCAAACATCCAAAACATGTTAAACAGCCTAAACATGTCAAAAATATTAGACATCCGAAACATGTTAAACACCTGAAACATGTCAAGCACCCGAAACATGTCAAACATACGAAACATCTGAAACATGTCAAAAACCCGAAACATGTCAAACATACGAAACATCCGAAACATGTCAAACATACGAAACATCCGAAACATGTCAAAAACCCGAAAAATGTCAAACATCCGAAACATAACAAACACCCGAAACATGTCAAACATACGAAACATCCGAAAAATGTCAATTTTCCAAAACATGTCAAACATACGAAACATTTGAAACATAACAAACACCAGAAACATGTCAAACATACGAAACATCTGAAAAATGTCAAGCACCCGAAACATATCAAGCATACAAAATATTCGAAACATGTTAAACATCCGAAACATGTCAATATACGAAACATCCGAAACATGTGAAACACCCAAAATATGTCAAACATACGAAACATCCGAAACATGTCAAACATCCGAAACATGTTAAACAGCCTAAACATATCAAACATATGAGACATCTGAAACATGTCAAACACCTGTAACATGTTAAACATACGAAACATCCGAAACATGTCAAACACTCTAGACATGTCAAACATACGAAACATCCGAAACATGTCAAACATACGAAACATCTGAAACATGTCAAACACCCGAAACACGTCAAACATACGAAACATCCGAAACTAGTGAAACACCCAAAACATGTCAAACACCCGAAACATGTCAAACATACGAAACATGTCAAACAAACGAAACATCCGAAACATGTCAAACATACGAAACATGTCAAACATACGAAACATCCGAAACATGTCAAACACCCGAAACATGTCAAACATACGAAACATCTGAAACATGTCGAACATACGAAACATACAAAACATGTCAAACACCTGAAACATGTCATACATACGAAACATCCAAAACATGTGAAACATTCAAAACATGTCAAACATACGAAACATTCAAATATGTGAAACACACGAAACATGTCAAACATACGAAACATCCAAAAATTGTTAAACATAAGAAACATTCGAAACATAACAAACACCCGAAACATGTCAAACATACGAAACATTCGAAAAATGTCAATTTTCCAAAACATGTCAAACATACGAAACATTTTAAACATACGAAACATCCGAAAAATGTCAAGCACCCGAAACATGTCAAACATACAAAATATTCGAAACATGTCAAACATCCGAAACATGTCAATATACGAAACATTCGAAACATGTCAAACACCTGAAACATGTCATACATACGAAACATCCGAAACATGTGAAACACCCAAAACATGTCAAACATACGAAACATTCAAAACATGTGAAACACCCGAAACATGTCTAACATACGAAACATTCTAAACATGTCAAACACCCGAAACATGTCAAACATACGAAACATTCGAAACATGTCAAATACCCCAAACATGTCAAACATCCGAAACATCCGAAACATGTCAAACATACGAAACATCCGAAACATGTCAAACACCTGAAACATGTCAAACATACGAAACATCCGAAACATGTCTAACATACGAAACATCCGAAACATGTCAAAAACCCGAAACATGTCAAACATACAAAACATTCGAAACATGTTAAACATCCGAAACATGTCAATATACGAAACATGTCAAACATACGAAACATGTCAAACATACGAAACATCCGAAACATGTCAAACACCCGAAACATGTCAAACATACGAAACATCTGAAACATGTCGAACATACGAAACATACAAAACATGTGAAACACCTGAAACATGTCATACATACGAAACATCCAAAACATGTGAAACATTCAAAACATGTCAAACATACGAAACATTCAAATATGTGAAACACACGAAACATGTCAAACATACGAAACATCCAAAAATTGTTCAATAATAAGAAACATCCGAAACATAACAAACACCCGAAACATGTCAAACATACGAAACATTCGAAAAATGTCAATTTTCCAAAACATGTCAAACATACGAAACATTTTAAAATACGAAACATCCGAAAAATGTCAAGCACCCGAAACATGTCAAACATACAAAATATTCAAAACATGTCAAACATCCGAAACATGTCAATATACGAAACATTCGAAACATGTCAAACACCCGAAATATGTCAAACAGGAAACATCCGCAACATGTCAAACATCCAAAACATGTTAAACAGCCTAAACATGTCAAAAATATTAGACATCCGAAACATGTTAAACACCTGAAACATGTCAAGCACCCAAAACATGTCAAACATACGAAACATCTGAAACATGTCAAACACCCGAAACATGTCAAACATACGAAACATCCGAAACATGTCAAACATACGAAACATCCGAAACATGTCAAAAACCCGAAAAATGTCAAACATACGAAACATCCGAAACATAACAAACACCCGAAACATGTCAAACATACGAAACATCCGAAAAATGTCAATTTTCCAAATATGTCAAACATACGAAACATTTGAAACATAACAAATACCAGAAACATGTCAAACATACGAAACATCTGAAAAATGTCAAGCACCCGAAATATATCAAGCATACAAAATATTCGAAACATGTTAAAAATCCGAAACATGTCAATATACGAAACATCCGAAACATGTGAAACACCCAAAATATGTCAAACATACGAAACATCCGAAACATGTCAAACATCCGAAACATGTTAAACAGCCTAAACATGTCAAACATATGAGACATCCGAAACATGTCAAACACCTGTAACATGTTAAACATACGAAACATCCGAAACATGTCAAACACTCTAGACATGTCAAACATACCAAACATCCGAAACATGTCAAACATACGAAACATCTGAAACATGTCAAACACCCGAAACACGTCAAACATCTGAAACATGTCAAACATTCGAAACATGTCAAACATACGAAACATCCAAAACATGTCAAACATACGAAACATTCAAAACATGTCAAACACCTGAAACATGTCATACATACGAAACATCCGAAACATGTGAAACACCCAAAACAGGTCAAACATACGAAACATTCAAAACATGTGAAACACCCGAAACATGTCTAATATACGAAACATTCGAAACATGTCAAACACCCTAAACATGTCAAACATACGAAACATCCGAAACATGTCAAACACCCAAAACATGTCAAACATCCGAAACATCCGAAACAAGTCAAACATACGAAACATCCGAAACATGTCAAACACCCGAAACATGTCAAACATACGAAACATCCGAAACATGTCAAACATACGAAACGACCGAAACATGTCAAAAACCCGAAAAATGTCAAACATACGAAACATCCGTAAAATGTCAGACACCCGAAACATGTCAAACATACGAAACACCCGAAGTATGTCAAACATACCAAACATCCGAAACATGTCAAACAACCTAAACATGTCAAACATTCGAAACATGTCAAACATACAAAGCATCCGAAACAAGTTAAACACCCAAAATATGTCAAACACCCGAAACATGTCAAACACCAGAAACATGTCAGACATTCGAAACATGTTTCGGATGTTTCGTATGTTTGACATGTCTAGAGTGTTTGACATGTTTCGGATGTTTCGTATGTTTGACATGTCTAGAGTGTTTGACATGTTTCGGATGTTTCGTATGTTTAATATGTTACAGGTGTTTGACATGTTTCGGATGTCTCATATGTTTGACATGTTTAGGCTGTTTAACATGTTTCGGGTGCTTGACATTTTTCAGATGTTTCGTATGTTTGACATGTTTCTGGTGTTTGTTATGTTTCGGATGTTTCGTATGTTTGACATTTTTCGGGTTTTTGACATGTTTCGGATGTTTCTTATGTTTGACATGTTTCGGATGTTTCGTATGTTTGACATGTTTCGGGTGTTTGACATGTTTCATATGTTTCGTATGTTTGACATGTTTCGGATGTTTCGTATGTTTGACATGTTTAGGGTGTTTGACATGTTTCGGATGTTTCGTATGTTTGACATGTTTCGAATGTTAGACATGTTTCAGATGTTTCGTATGTTTGACATGTTTGGGGTGTTTGACATGTTTCGGATGTTTCGTATGTTTGTCATGTTTTGTATGTTTGACAAGTTTTGGGTGTTTGACATGTTTTGGGTGTTTCACTAGTTTCGGATGTTTCGTATGTTTGACATGTTTCGGGTGTTTGACATGTTTCAGATGTTTCGTATGTTTGACATGTTTCGGATGTTTTGTATGTTTAACATGTTTCGGGTGTTTGACATGTTTCAGATGTTTCGTATGTTTGACATGTTTCGTATGTTTGACATGTTTAGAGTGTTTGACATGTTTTGGATGTTTCGTATGTTTGACATGTTTCAGGTGTTTGACATGTTTCGGATGTCTCATATGTTTGACATGTTTAGGCTGTTTAACATGTTTCGGATGTTTGACATGTTTTGGATGTTTCGTATGTTTGACATATTACGGGTGTTTGACATGTTTCGAATATTTCGTATATTGACATGTTTCGGATGTTTAACATGTTTCAAATGTTTTGTATGTTTGACATGTTTCGGGTTTTTGACATGTTTCGGATGTTTCGTATGTTTGACATGTTTCGGAGGTTTCGTATGTTTGACATGTTTCGGGTGTTTGACATGTTTCGGATGTTTCGTATGTTTGACATGTTTCGGATGTTTCGGATGTTTGACATGTTTGGGGTATTTGACATGTTTCGAATGTTTCGTATGTTTGACATGTTTCGGGTGTTTGACATGTTTAGAATGTTTCGTATGTTAGACATGTTTCGGGTGTTTCACAAGTTTTGAATGTTTCGTATGTTTGACATGTTTTGGGTGTTTCACATGTTTCGGATGTTTCGTATGTATGACATGTTTCAGGTGTTTGACATGTTTTGTATGTTTCGTATGTTTGACATGTTTCGGATGTTTCGGATGTTTGACATGTTTCGGGTTTTTGACATGTTTCAGATGTTTCGTATGTTTGACATGTTTCGGGTGTTTGCTATGTTTCGGATGTTTCGTTTGTTTGACATGTTTCGTATGTTTGACATGTTTCAGGTGTTTGACATGTTTTGGGTGTTTCACTAGTTTCGGATGTTTCGTATGTTTGACGTGTTTCGGGTGTTTGACATGTTTCAGATATTTCGTATGTTTGACATGTTTCGGATGTTTCGTATGTTTGACATGTTTTTGATGTTTCGTATGTTTGACATGTTTGGAGTGTTTGACATGTTTCGGATGTTTCGTATGTTTGACATGTTTCAGGTGTTTGACATGTTTCGGATATCTCATATGTTTGACATGTTTAGGCTGTTTAACATGTTTCGGATGTTTGACATGTTTCGGATGTTTAGTATGTTTGACATATTTCGTGTGTTTGACATGTTTCGGATGTTTCGTATATTGACATGTTTCGGGTGTTTGTTATGTTTCAAATGTTTCATATGTTTGACATGTTTTGGAAAATTGACATTTTTCGGATGTTTCGTATGTTTGACATGTTTTGGGTGTTTGTTATGTTTTGAATGTTTCGTAAGTTTGACATGTTTCGAGTGTTTGACATGTTTCGAATGTTTCGTATATTAGACATGTTTCGGGTGTTTCACATGTTTTGAATGTTTCGTATGTTTGACCTGTTTTGGGTGTTTCACATGTTTCGGATGTTTCGTATGTATGACATGTTTGGGGTGTTTGACATGTTTCGGATGTTTCGTATGTTTGACATGTTTCGAGTGTTTGACATGTTTCGGATGTTTCGTATGTCTAACATGTTTCGTATATTTTACATGTTTCGTATGTTTGACATGTTTCGGGTGTTTGACTTGTTTCGGATGTTTTGTATGTTTGACATATTTTAAGTGTTTGACATGTTTCGGATATTTCGTATGTTTGATATGTTTCGGGTGTTTGTCAATTTTGGGATGTTTCGTATGTTTGACATGTTTCAAATGTCTGACATGTTTCTGGTGTTTGACATGTTTCGAGTGTTTGACATATTTTGGGTGTTTAACTTATTTCGGATGCTTTGTATGTTTGACATGTTTCGAATGTTTGACATGTTTAGGTTGTTTGACATGTTTCGGATGTTTGGTATGTTTGACATACTTCGGGTGTTTCGTATGTTTGACATGTTTCGGGTGTTTGACATGTTTCGGATGTTTCGTTTGTTTGACATGTTTCGTATGTTTGACATGTTTCGGGTGTTTGACATGTTTTGGGTTTTTCACTAGTTTCGGATGTTTCGTATGTTTGACGTGTTTCGGGTGTTTGACATGTTTCAGATGTTTCGTATGTTTGACATGTTTCGGATGTTTCGTATGTTTGACATGTCTAGAGTGTTTGACATGTTTCGGATGTTTCGTATGTTTAACATGTTACAGGTGTTTGACATGTTTCGGTTGTCTCATATGTTTGACATGTTTAGGCTGTTTAACATGTTTCGGATGTTTGACATGTTTCGGATGTTTCGTATGTTTGACATATTTTGGGTGTTTGACATGTTTCGGATGTTTTGTATATTGACATGTTTTGGATGTTTAACATGTTTCGAATATTTTGTATGCTTGATATGTTTCGGGTGCTTGACATTTTTCAGATGTTTCGTATGTTTGACATGTTTCTGTTGTTTGTTATGTTTCAAATGTTTCGTATGTTTGACATGTTTTGGAAAATTGAAATTTTTCGGATGTTTCGTATGTTTGACATGTTTCGGGTGTTTGTTATGTTTCGGATGTTTCGTATGTTTGACATTTTTCGGGTTTTTGACATGTTTCGGATGTTTCGTATGTTTGACATGTTTCGGATGTTTCGTATGTTTGACATGTTTCGGGTGTTTGACATGTTTCGGATGTTTCGTATGTTTGACATGTTTCGGATGTTTCGGATGTTTGACATGTTTTGGGTGTTTGACATGTTTCGGATGTTTCGTATATTTGACATGTTTCGGGTGTTTCACATGTTTTGAATGTTTCGTATGTTTGACCTGTTTTGTGTGTTTCACATGTTTCGGATCTTTCGTATGTTTGACATGTTTCAGGTGTTTGACATGTTTTGTATGTTTCGTATGTTTGACATGTTTCGGATGTTTCGTATGTTTGACATGTTTCGAATGTTTGACATGTTTCAGATGTTTCGTATGTTTGACATGTTTGGGGTGTTTGACATGTTTCGGATGTTTCGTATGTTTGTCATGTTTTGTATGTTTGACATGTTTTGGGTGTTTGACATGTTTTGGGTGTTTCACTAGTTTCGGATGTTTCGTATGTTTGACATGTTTCGGGTGTTTGACATGTTTCAGATGTTTCGTATGTTTGACATGTTTTGGATGTTTCGTATGTTTGACATGTTTAGAGTGTTTGACATGTTTCGGATGTTTCGTATGTTTGACATGTTTCGGATGTTTCGTATGTTTGACATGTTTCGGGTGTTTGACATGTTTCGGATGTTTTGTATGTTTAACATGTTTCGGGTGTTTGACATGTTTCAGATGTTTCGTATGTTTGACATGTTTCGTATGTTTGACATGTTTAGAGTGTTTGACATGTTTCGGATGTTTCGTATGTTTGACATGTTTCAGGTGTTTGACATGTTTCGGATGTCTCATATGTTTGACATGTTTAGGCTGTTTAACATGTTTCGGATGTTTGACATGTTTTGGATGTTTCGTATGTTTGACATATTACGGGTGTTTGACATGTTTCGGATGTTTCGTATATTGACATGTTTCGGATGTTTAACATGTTTCGAATGTTTTGTATGTTTGACATGTTTCGGGTTTTTTGACATGTTTCGGATGTTTCGTATGTTTGACATGTTTCGGATGTTTCGTATGTTTGACATGTTTCGGGTGTTTGACATGTTTCGGATGTTTCGTATGTTTGACATGTTTCGGATGTTTCGGATAGTTGACATGTTTGGGGTATTTGACATGTTTCGAATGTTTCGTATGTTTGACATGTTTCGGGTGTTTGACATGTTTAGAATGTTTCGTATGTTAGACATGTTTCGGGTGTTTCACATGTTTTGAATGTTTCGTATGTTTGTTGTATTTTGGGTGTTTCACATGTTTCGGATGTTTCGTATGTATGACATGTTTCAGGTGTTTGACATGTTTTGTATGTTTCGTATGTTTGACATGTTTCGGATGTTTCGTATGTTTGACATGTTTCTGGTTTTTGACATGTTTCAGATGTTTCGTATGTTTGACATGTTTCGGGTGTTTGACATGTTTCGGATGTTTCGTTTGTTTGACATGTTTCGTATGTTTGACATGTTTCAGGTGTTTGACATGTTTTGGGTGTTTTACTAGTTTCGGATGTTTCGTATGTTTAACGTGTTTCGGGTGTTTGACATGTTTCAGATGTTTCGTATGTTTGACATGTTTCGGATGTTTCGTATGTTTGACATGTCTAGAGTGTTTGACATGTTTCGGATGTTTCGTATGTTTAACATGTTACAGGTGTTTGACATGTTTCGGATGTCTCATATGTTTGACATGTTTAGGCTGTTTAACATGTTTTGGATGTTTGACATGTTTCGAATGTTTCGTATGTTTGACATATTTTAGGTGTTTGACATGTTTCGGATGTTTCGTATATTGACATGTTTCGGATGTTTAACATGTTTCGAATATTTTGTATGCTTGATATGTTTCGGGTGCTTGACATTTTTCAGATGTTTCGTATGTTTGACATGTTTCTGGTGTTTGTTATGTTTCAAATGTTTCGTATGTTTGATATGTTTTGGAAAATTGACATTTTTCGGATGTTTCGTATGTTTGACATTTTTCGGGTGTTTGTTATGTTTCGGATGATTCGTATGTTTGACATTTTTCGGGTTTTTGACATGTTTCGGATGTTTGACATGTTTCAGATGTTTCGTATGTTTGACATGTTTCGGATGTTTTGTATGTTTGACATGTTTCGGGTGTTTGACATGTTTCAGATGTTTCGTATGTTTGACATGTTTCGGATGTTTCGTATGTTTGACATGTTTAGAGTGTTTGACATGTTTCGGATGTTTCGCATGTTTGACATATTTTGGGTGTTTGACATGTTTCGGATGTTTCGTATGTTTGACATGTTTCAGGTGTTTGACATGTTTCGTATGTTTGACATGTTTCGGATGTTTCGTATGTTTGACATGTTTCGGGTGTTTGACATGTTTCGGATGTTTCGTATGTTTGACATGTTTCGAGTGTTTGACATGTTTCGTATGTTTGACATTTTCGTCTATTTGCCATGTTTCGGGTGTTTGAAATGTTTTGGGTGTTTGACTAGTTTCGGATGTTTCGTATGTTTGACATGTTTCGGGTGTTTGACATGTTTCGAATGTTTCGTATGTTTGACATGTTTCGGGTGTTTGACATGTTTTGAATAATTCGTATGTTGGACATGTTTTAAGTATTTCACGTGTTTCGGATGTTTCGTATGTTTATATGCTTCCGGTGTTTGACATAATTCAGATGTTTTGTATGTTTGACATGTTTCGGGTGTTTGACATGTTTAAAATGATTCGTATGTTTGACATGTTTTGGGTGTTTGACATGTTTCAGATGTTTCGTATGTTTGACATGTTTCGGATGTTTCGTATGTTTGACATGTTTCGGGTGTTTGACATGTTTCAGATGTTTCGTATTTTTGACATGTTTCGGATGTTTCGTATGTTTGACATGTTTAGAGTGTTTGACATGTTTCGGATGTTTCGTATGTTTGACATGTTTCGGGTGTTTGACATGTTTCAGGTGTTTAACATGTTTCGGATGTCTAATATGTTTGACATGTTTAGGCTGTTTAACATGTTTTGGATGTTTGACATGTTTCGGATGTTTCGTATATTTGACATATTTCGGGTGTTTGACATGTTTCGAATGTTTCGTATATTGACATGTTTCGGATGTTTGACATGTTTCGAATGTTTTGTATGTTTGACATGTTTCGAGTGCTTGACATTTTTCGGATGTTTCGTATGTTTAACATGTTTCGGGTGTTTGTTATGTTTAAAATGTTTCGTATGTTTGACATGTTTTGGAAAATTGACATTTTTCGGATGTTTCGTATGTTTGACATGTTTTGGGTGTTTGTTATGTTTTGAATGTTTCGTAAGTTTGACATGTTTCGAGTGTTTGACATGTTTCGAATGTTTCGTATATTAGACATGTTTCGAGTGTTTGACATGTTTCGGATGTTTCGTATGTATGACATTTTTCAGGTGTTTGACATGTTTTGTATGTTTCGTATGTTTGACATGTTTCGGATGTTTCGTATGTTTGACATGTTTCGAATGTTTGACATGTTTCAGATGTTTCGTATGTTTGACATGTTTGGGGTGTTTGACATGTTTCGGATGTTTCGTATGTTTGACATGTTTCGAGTGTTTGACATGTTTCGGATGTTTCGTATGTCTAACATGTTTCGTATATTTTACATGTTTCGTATGTTTGACATGTTTCGGGTGTTTGACATGTTTTAGGTGTTTGACTTGTTTCGGATGTTTTGTATGTTTGACATATTTTAAGTGTTTGACATGTTTCGGATATTTCGTATGTTTGATATGTTTCGGGTGTTTGTCAATTTTGGGATGTTTCGTATGTTTGACATGTTTCGAATGTCTGACATGTTTCTGGTGTTTGACATGTTTCGGGTGTTTGACATATTTTGGGTGTTTAACTTGTTTCGGATGCTTTGTATGTTTGACATGTTTCGAATGTTTGACATGTTTAGGTTGTTTGACATGTTTCGGATGTTTGGTATGTTTGACATACTTCGGGTGTTTCGTATGTTTGACATGTTTCGGGTGTTTGACATGTTTCGGATGTTTCGTTTGTTTGACATGTTTCGTATGTTTGACATGTTTCGGGTGTTTGACATATTTTGGGTGTTTCACTAGTTTCGGATGTTTCGTATGTTTGACGTGTTTCGGGTGTTTGACATGTTTCAGATGTTTCGTATGTTTGACATGTTTCGGATGTTTCGTATGTTTGACATGTCTAGAGTGTTTGACATGTTTCGGATGTTTCGTATGTTTAACATGTTACAGGTGTTTGACATGTTTCGGATGTCTCATATGTTTGACATGTTTAGGCTGTTTAACATGTTTCGGATGTTTGACATGTTTCGGATGTTTCGTATGTTTGGCATATTTTGGGTGTTTGACATGTTTCGGATGTTTCGTATATTGACATGTTTCGGATGTTTTACATGTTTCGAATATTTTGTATGCTTGATATGTTTCGGGTGCTTGACATTTTTTAGATGTTTCGTATGTTTGACATGTTTCTGGTGTTTGTTATGTTTCAAATGTTTCGTATGTTTGACATGTTTTGGAAAATTGACATTTTTCGGATGTTTCGTATGTTTGACATGTTTCGGGTGTTTCGTATGTTTGACATGTTTCAGGTGTTTGACATGTTTCGTATGTTTGACATGTTTCGGATGTTTCGTATGTTTGACATGTTTCGGGTGTTTGACATGTTTCGGATGTTTCGTATGTTTGACATGTTTCGAGTGTTTGACATGTTTCGTATGTTTGACATTTTCGTCTATTTGCCATGTTTCGGGTGTTTGAAATGTTTTGGGTGTTTGACTAGTTTCGGATGTTTCGTTTGTTTGACATGTTTCGGGTGTTTGACATGTTTCGAATGTTTCGTATGTTTGACATGTTTCGGGTGTTTGACATGTTTTGAATAATTCGTATGTTGGACATGTTTTAAGTATTTCACGTGTTTCGGATGTTTCGTATGTTTATATGCTTCTGGTGTTTGACATAATTCAGATGTTTTGTATGTTTGACATGTTTCGGGTGTTTGACATGTTTCAAATGATTCGTATGTTTGACATGTTTTGGGTGTTTGACATGTTTCAGATGTTTCGTATGTTTGACATGTTTCGGATGTTTCGTATGTTTGACATGTTTCGGGTGTTTGACATGTTTCAGATGTTTCGTATTTTTGACATGTTTCGGATGTTTCGTATGTTTGACATGTTTAGAGTGTTTGACATGTTTCGGATGTTTCGTATGTTTGACATGTTTCGGGTGTTTGACATGTTTCATGTGTTTAACATGTTTCGGATGTCTAATATGTTTGACATGTTTAGGCTGTTTAACATGTTTTGGATGTTTGACATGTTTCGGATGTTTCGTATATTTGACATATTTCGGGTGTTTGACATGTTTCGAATGTTTCGTATATTGACATGTTTCGGATGTTTGACATGTTTCGAATGTTTTGTATGTTTGACATGTTTCGGGTGCTTGACATTTTTCGGATGTTTCGTATGTTTAACATGTTTCGGGTGTTTGTTATGTTTAAAATGTTTAGTATGTTTGACATGTTTTGGAAAATTGACATTTTTCGAATGTTTCGTATGTTTGACATGTTTCGGGTGTTTGTTATGTTTCGGATGTTTCTTATGTTTAACAATTTTTGGATGTTTCGTATGTTTGACATGTTTCGGGTGTTTGACATGTTTCGGATGTTTCGTATGTTTGACATGTTTCGGATGTTTCGTATGTTAGACATGTTTCGGGTGTTTCACATATTTGAATGTTTCGTATGTTTGACATGTTTTGGGTGTTTCACATGTTTTGGATGTTTCGTATGTATGACATGTTTCAGGTGTTTGACATGTTTTGTATGTTTCGTATGTTCGACATGTTTCAGATGTTTCGTATGTTTGACATGTTTCGGGTTTTTGACATGTTTCGGATGTTTCGAATGTTTGACATGTTTCGTATGTTTGACATGTTTCGGTTGTTTGACATGTTTTGGGTGTTTGACTAGTTTCGGATGTTTCGTATGTTTGACATGTTTTGTATGTTTGACATGTTTCGGGTGTTTAACATGTTTTTAGTGTTTGACTAGTTTCGGATGTTTCGTATGTTTGACATGTTTCGGGTGTTTGACATAATTCAGATGTTTTGTATGTTTGACAAGTTCGGGTGTTTGACATGTTTCGGATGTTTTGTATGTTTGATATATTTCGGGTGTTTGACATGTTTCGAATGATTCGTATGTTTGACATGTTTTGGGTGTTTGACATGTTTCAGATGTTTCGTATATTTAACATGTTTCGGATGTTTCGTATGTTTGACAAGTTTCGGGTGTTTGACATGTTTCGGATGTTTCGTATGTTTGACATGTTTCGGGTGTTTGACATGTTTTGGGTGTTTGACATGTTTCGGATGTTTTTGTATGTTTGACTTGTTTCGGGTGTTTGACATGTTTTTAATGTTTTGTATGTTTGACATGTTTCGCATGTTTGACATGTTTTGGGTGTTTGACATGTTTAGGATGTTTCGTATGTTTGACATGTTTTAGGTGTTTGACATGTTTCGTATGTTTGACATGTTTCGGATGTTTCGTATGTTTGACATGTTTCGGGTTTTTGACATGTTTCGGGTGTTTGACATGTTTCGGATGTTTCCTATGTTTGACATGTTTCGAGTGTTTGACATGTTTCGTATGTTTGACATTTTCGTCTATTTGCCATGTTTCGGGTGTTTGAAATGTTTTGGGTGTTTGACTAGTTTCGGATGTTTCGTATGTTTGACATGTTTCGGGTGTTTGACATGTTTCGAATGTTTCGTATGTTTGACATGTTTCGGGTATTTGACATGTTTTGAATAATTCGTATGTTGGACATGTTTTTGGGTATTTCACGTGTTTCGGATGTTTCGTATGTTTGAGATGTTTCCGGTGTTTGACATAATTCAGATGTTTTGTATGTTTGACATGTTTCGGGTGTTTGACATGTTTCAAATGATTCGTATGTTTGACATGTTTTTGGGTGTTTGACATGTTTCAGATGTTTCGTATGTTTGACATGTTTCGGATGTTTCGTTTGTTTGACATGTTTAGAGTGTTTGACATGTTTCGGATGTTTCGTATGTTTGACATGTTTCGGGTGTTTGACATGTTTCAGGTGATTGACATGTTTCAGATGTTTCGTATGTTTGAAATATTTCGGGTGTTTGACATGTTTCGGATGTTTCGTATGTTTGACATGTTTCGTATGTTTGACATGTTTCGGGTGTTTGACATGTTTTGGGTGTTTCACTAGTTTCGGATGTTTCGTATGTTTGACATGTTTCGTATGTTTGACATGTTTCGGGTGTTTGACATGTTTTGAGTGTTTGACTAGTTTCGGATGTTTCGTATGTTTGACATGTTTCGGGTGTTTGACATAATTCAGATGTTTTGTATGTTTGACAAGTTTCGGGTGTTTGACATGTTTCGGATGTTTCGTATGTTTGACATGTTTCGGGTGTTTGACATGTTTCGAATGATTCGTATGTTTGACATGTTTCGGGTGTTTGACATGTTTCAGATGTTTCGTATAATTAACATGTTTCTGATGTTTCGTATGTTTGACAAGTATCGGGTGTTTGACATGTTTCGGATGTTTCGTATGTTTGACATGTTTCGGGTGTTTGATATGTTTTGGGCGTTTGACATGTTTCGGATGTTTCGTATGTTTGACATGTTTCAGGTGTTTGACATGTTTTGTATGTTTCGTATGTTTGACATGTTTCGGATGTTTCGTATGTTTGACATGTTTCGGGTGTTTGACATAATTCAGATGTTTTGTATGTTTGACATGTTTCGGGTGTTTGACATGTTTCAAATGATTCGTATGTTTGACATGTTTTGGGTGTTTGACATGTTTCAGATGTTTCGTATGTTTGACATGTTTCGGATGTTTCGTATGTTTGACATCTTTCGGATGTTTGACATGTTTCAGATGTTTCGTATGTTTGACATGTTTCTGATGTTTCGTATGTTTGACATGTTTGGAGTGTTTGACATGTTTCGGATGTTTCGTATGTTTGACATGTTTCAGGTGTTTGACATGTTTCGGATGTCTCATATGTTTGACATGTTTAGGCTGTTTAACATGTTTTGGATGTTTGACATGTTTCGGATGTTTCGTATGTTTGACATATTTCGTGTGTTTGACATGTTTCGGATGTTTCGTATATTGACATGTTTCGGATGTTTAACATGTTTCGAATGTTTTGTATGTTTGATATATTTCGGGTGCTTGACATTTTTCGGATGTTTCGTATGTTTGACATGTTTCGGGTGTTTGTTATGTTTCAAATGTTTCATATGTTTGACATGTTTTGGAAAATTGACATTTTTCGGATGTTTCCTATGTTTGACATGTTTTGGGTGTTTGTTATGTTTTGAATGTTTCGTAAGTTTGACATGTTTTGAGTGTTTGACATGTTTCGGATGTTTCGTATGTTTAACATGTTTCGTATATTTTACATGTTTCGTATGTTTGACATGTTTCGGGTGTTTGACATGTTTTAGGTGTTTGACTTGTTTCGGATGTTTTGTATGTTTGACATATTTTAAGTGTTTGACATGTTTCGGATATTTCGTATGTTTGATATGTTTCGGGTGTTTGTCAATTTTGGGATGTTTCGTATGTTTGACATGTTTCCAATGTCTGACATGTTTCTGGTGTTTGACATGTTTCGGGTGTTTGACATATTTTGAATGTTTAACTTGTTTCGGATGCTTTGTATGTTTGACATGTTTCGAATGTTTGACATGTTTAGGTTGTTTGACATGTTTCGGATGTTTGGTATGTTTGACATGTTTCGGGTGTCTGACATTTTTCGGATGTTTCGTATGTTTGACATTTTTCGGGTTTTTGACATGTTTCGGATGTTTCGTATGTTTGACATGTTTCGGATGTTTCGTATGTTTGACCTGTTTCGGGTGTTTGACATGTTTCGGATGTTTCGTATGTTTGACATGTTTCGGATGTTTCGGATGTTTGACATGTTTTGGGTGTTTGACATGTTTCGGATGTTTCGTATGTTTGACATGTTTAGGGTGTTTGACATGTTTCGAATGTTTCGTATATTAGACATGTTTCGTATGTTTGACCTGTTTTGGGTGTTTCACATGTTTCGGATGTTTCGTATGTATGACATGTTTCAGGTGTTTGACATGTTTTGTATGTTTCGTATGTTTGACATGTTTCGGATGTTTCGTATGTTTGACATGTTTCGAATGTTTGACATGTTTCAGATGTTTCGTATGTTTGACATGTTTGGGGTGTTTGACATGTTTCGGATGTTTCGTAAGTTTGACATGTTTCGAGTGTTTGACATGTTTCGGATGTTTCGTATGTCTAACATGTTTCGTATATTTTACATGTTTCGTATGTTTGACATGTTTCGGGTGTTTGACATGTTTTAGGTGTTTGACTTGTTTCGGATGTTTTGTATGTTTGACATATTTTAAGTGTTTGACATGTTTCGGATATTTCGTATGTTTGATATGTTTCGGGTGTTTGTCAATTTTGGGATGTTTCGTATGTTTGACATGTTTCGAATGTCTGACATGTTTCTGGTGTTTGACATGTTTCGGGTGTTTGACATATTTTGGGTGTTTAACTTGTTTCGGATGCTTTGTATGTTTGACATGTTTCGAATGTTTGACATGTTTAGGTTGTTTGACATGTTTCGGATGTTTGGTATGTTTGACATACTTAGGGTGTTTCGTATGTTTGACATGTTTCGGGTGTCTGACATTTTTCGGATGTTTCGTATGTTTGACATTTTTCGGGTTTTTGACATGTTTCGGATGTTTCGTATGTTTGGCATGTTTCGGATGTTTCGTATGTTTGACATGTTTCGGGTGTTTGACATGTTTCGGATGTTTCGTATGTTTGACATTTTTCGGATGTTTCGGATGTTTGACATGTTTTGGGTGTTTGACATGTTTCGGATGTTTCGTATGTTTGACATGTTTAGGGTGTTTGACATGTTTCGAATGTTTCGTATATTAGACATGTTTCGAGTGTTTCACATGTTTTGAATGTTTCGTATGTTTGACCTGTTTTGGGTGTTTCACATGTTTCGGATGTTTCGTATGTATGACATGTTTCATGTGTTTGACATGTTTTGTATGTTTCGTATGTTTGACATGTTTCGGATGTTTCGTATGTTTGACATGTTTCGAATGTTTGACATGTTTCAGATGGTTCGTATGTTTGACATGTTTGGGGTGTTTGACATGTTTCGGATGTTTCGTATGTTTGTCATGTTTTGTATGTTTGACATGTTTTGGGTGTTTGACATGTTTTGGGTGTTTCACTAGTTTCGGATGTTTCGTATGTTTGACATGTTTCGGGTTTTTGACATGTTTCAGATGTTTCGTATGTTTGACATGTTTTGGATGTTTTGTATGTTTGACATGTTTAGAGTGTTTGACATGTTTCGGATGTTTCGTATGTTTGACATGTTTCGGATGTTTCGTATGTTTGACATGTTTCGGGTGTTTGACATGTTTCGGATGTTTTGTATGTTTAACATGTTTCGGGTGTTTGACATGTTTCAGATGTTTCGTATGTTTGACATGTTTCGTATGTTTGACATGTTTAGAGTGTTTAACATGTTTCGGATGTTTCGTATGTTTGACATGTTTCAGGTGTTTGACATGTTTCGGATGTCTCATATGTTTGACATGTTTAGGCTGTTTAACATATTACGGGTGTTTGACATGTTTCGGATGTTTCGTATATTGACATGTTTCGGATGTTTAACATGTTTCGAATGTTTTGTATGTTTAACATGTTTCGGGTTTTTGACATGTTTCGGATGTTTCGTATGTTTGACATGTTTCGGATGTTTCGTATGTTTGACATGTTTTTGGGTGTTTGACATGTTTCGGATGTTTCGTATGTTTGACATGTTTCGGATGTTTCGGATGTTTGACATGTTTGGGGTATTTGACATGTTTCGAATGTTTCGTATGTTTGACATGTTTCGGGTGTTTGACATGTTTAGAATGTTTCGTATGTTAGACATGTTTCGGGTGTTTTACATGTTTTGAATGTTTCGTATGTTTGACATGTTTTGGGTGTTTCACATGTTTCGGATGTTTCGTATGTATGACATGTTTCAGGTGTTTGACATGTTTTGTATGTTTCGTGCGTTTGACATGTTTCAGATGGTTCGTATGTTTGACATGTTTGGGGTGTTTGACATGTTTCGGATGTTTCGTATGTTTGTCATGTTTTGTATGTTTGACATGTTTTGGGTGTTTGACATGTTTTGGGTGTTTCACTAGTTTCGGATGTTTCGTATGTTTGACATGTTTCGGGTGTTTGACATGTTTCAGATGGTTCGTATGTTTGACATGTTTGGGGTGTTTGACATGTTTCGGATGTTTCGTATGTTTGACATGTTTCGGGTGTTTGACATGTTTAGAATGTTTCGTATGTTAGACATGTTTCGGGTGTTTTACATGTTTTGAATGTTTCGTATGTTTGACATGTTTTGGGTGTTTCACATGTTTCGGATGTTTCGTATGTATGACATGTTTCAGGTGTTTGACATGTTTTGTATGTTTCGTGCGTTTGACATGTTTCAGATGGTTCGTATGTTTGACATGTTTGGGGTGTTTGACATGTTTCGGATGTTTCGTATGTTTGTCATGTTTTGTATGTTTGACATGTTTTGGGTGTTTGACATGTTTTGGGTGTTTCACTAGTTTCGGATGTTTCGTATGTTTGACATGTTTCGGGTGTTTGACATGTTTCAGATGGTTCGTATGTTTGACATGTTTGGGGTGTTTGACATGTTTCGGATGTTTCGTATGTTTGTCATGTTTTGTATGTTTGACATGTTTTGGGTGTTTGAC
Source organism: Biomphalaria sudanica (assembly GCA_036873155.1). Taxonomy (NCBI): domain Eukaryota; kingdom Metazoa; phylum Mollusca; class Gastropoda; family Planorbidae; genus Biomphalaria; species Biomphalaria sudanica. Next base: position 4,927 of record JAZGLO010006655.1, on the reverse strand, counting down.
ATGTTTTGGGTGTTTCACTAGTTTCGGATGTTTCGTATGTTTGACATGTTTCGGGTGTTTGACATGTTTCAGATGTTTCGTATGTTTGACATGTTTTGGATGTTTTGTATGTTTGACATGTTTAGAGTGTTTGACATGTTTCGGATGTTTCGTATGTTTGACATGTTTCGGATGTTTCGTATGTTTGACATGTTTCGGGTGTTTGACATGTTTCGGATGTTTTGTATGTTTAACATGTTTCGGGTGTTTGACATGTTTCAGATGTTTCGTATGTTTGACATGTTTCGTATGTTTGACATGTTTAGAGTGTTTGACATGTTTCGGATGTCTCATATGTTTGACATGTTTAGGCTGTTTAACATGTTTCGGATGTTTGACATGTTTTGGATGTTTCGTATGTTTGACATATTACGGGTGTTTGACATGTTTCGGATGTTTCGTATATTGACATGTTTCGGATGTTTAACATGTTTCGAATGTTTTGTATGTTTGACATGTTTCGGGTTTTTGACATGTTTCGGATGTTTCGTATGTTTGACATGTTTCGGATGTTTCGTATGTTTGACATGTTTCGGGTGTTTGACATGTTTCGGATGTTTCGTATGTTTGACATGTTTCGGATGTTTCGGATGTTTGACATGTTTGGGGTATTTGACATGTTTCGAATGTTTCGTATGTTTGACATGTTTCGGGTGTTTCACATGTTTTGAATGTTTCGTATGTTTGACATGTTTTGGGTGTTTCACATGTTTCGGATGTTTCGTATGTATGACATGTTTCAGGTGTTTGACATGTTTTGTATGTTTCGTATGTTTGACATGTTTCGGATGTTTCGTATGTTTGACATGTTTCGGGTTTTTGACATGTTTCAGATGTTTCGTTTGTTTGACATGTTTCGTATGTTTGACATGTTTCGGGTGTTTGACATGTTTTGGGTGTTTCACTAGTTTCGGATGTTTTGTATGTTTGACGTGTTTCGGGTGTTTGACATGTTTCAGATGTTTCGTATGTTTGACATGTTTCGGATGTTTCGTATGTTTGACATGTCTAGAGTGTTTGACATGTTTCGGATGTTTGTTATGTTTCAAATGTTTCGTATGTTTGACATGTTTTGGAAAATTGACATTTTTCGGATGTTTCGTATGTTTGACATGTTTCGGGTGTTTGTTATGTTTCGGATGTTTCGTATGTTTGACATTTTTCGGGTTTTTGACATGTTTCGGATGTTTCGTATGTTTGATATGTTTCGGATGTTTCGTATGTTTGACATGTTTCGGGTGTTTGACATGTTTCGGATGTTTCGTAAGTTTGACATGTTTCGGATGTTTCGGATGTTTGACATGTTTTGGGTGTTTGACATGTTTCGGATGTTTCGTATGTTTGACATGTTTAGGGTGTTTGACATGTTTCGAATGTTTCGTATGTTAGACATGTTTCGGGTGTTTCACATGTTTTGAATGTTTCGTATGTTTGACCAGTTTTGGGTGTTTCACATGTTTCGGATGTTTCGTATGTATGACATGTTTCAGGTGTTTGACATGTTTTGTATGTTTCGTATTTTTGACATGTTTCGGATGTTTCGTATGTTTGACATGTTTCGAATGTTTGACATGTTTCAGATGTTTCGTATGTTTGACATGTTTCGTATGTTTGACTTGTTTTGGGTGTTTGACATGTTTTGGGTGTTTCACTAGTTTCGGATGTTTCGTATGTTTGACATGTTTCGGGTGTTTGACATGTTTCAGATGTTTCGTATGTTTGACATGTTTCGGATGTTTCGTATGTTTGACATGTTTCGGGTGTTTGACATGTTTCAGATGTTTCGTATGTTTGACATGTTTCGGATATTTCGTATTTTCGACATGTTTAGAGTGTTTGACATGTTTCGGATGTTTCGCATGTTTGACATGTTTTGGGTGTTTGACATGTTTCGGATGTTTCGTATGTTTGACATGTTTCAGGTGTTTGACATGTTTCGTATGTTTGACATGTTTCGGATGTTTCGTATGTTTGACATATTTCGGGTGTTTGACATGTTTCAGATGTCTCGTATGTTTGACATGTTTCGGGTGTTTGACATGTTTCGGATGTTTCGTATGTTTGACATGTTTCGAGTGTTTGACATGTTTCGAATGTTTGACATTTTCGTCTATTTGCCATGTTTCGGGTGTTTGAAATGTTTTGGGTGTTTGACTAGTTTCGGATGTTTCGTATGTTTGACATGTTTTGGGTGTTTGACATGTTTCGAATGTTTCGTATGTTTGACATGTTTCGGGTGTTTGACATGTTTTGAATAATTCGTATGTTGGACATGTTTTAAGTATTTTACGTGTTTCGGATGTTTCGTATGTTTGACATGTTTCGGATGTTTGACATGTTTCTGATGTTTCGTATGTTTGACATGTTTCGGATGTTTCGTATGTTTGACATGTTTCGGGTGTTTGACATGTTTCAGATGTTTCGTATGTTTGACATGTTTCTGATGTTTCGTATTTTTGACATGTTTAGAGTGTTTGACATGTTTCGGATGTTTCGCATGTTTGACATGTTTTGGGTGTTTGACATGTTTCGGATGTTTCGTATGTTTGACATGTTTCAGGTGTTTGACATGTTTCGTATGTTTGACATGTTTCGGATGTTTCGTATGTTTGACATATTTCGGGTGTTTGACATGTTTCAGATGTCTCGTATGTTTGACATGTTTCGGGTGTTTGACATGTTTCGGATGTTTCGTATGTTTGACATGTTTCGAGTGTTTGACATGTTTCGAATGTTTGACATTTTCGTCTATTTGCCATGTTTCGGGTGTTTGAAATGTTTTGGGTGTTTGACTAGTTTCGGATGTTTCGTATGTTTGACATGTTTCGGGTGTTTGACATGTTTCGAATGTTTCGTATGTTTGACATGTTTCGGGTGTTTGACATGTTTTGAATAATTCGTATGTTGGACATGTTTTAAGTATTTCACGTGTTTTGGATGTTTCGTATGTTTGACATGTTTCCGGTGTTTGACATAATTCAGATGTTTTGAATGTTTGACATGTTTCGGGTGTTTGACATGTTTCAAATGATTCGTATTTTTGACATGTTTTGGGTGTTTGACATGTTTCAGATGTTTCGTATGTTTGACATGTTTCGGATGTTTCGTATGTTTGACATATTTCGGGTGTTTGACATGTTTCAGATGTTTCGTAATTTTGACATGTTTCGGATGTTTCGTATGTTTGACATGTTTAGAGTGTTTGACATGTTTTAGATGTTTCGTATGTTTGACATGTTTCGGGTGCTTGACATGTTTCAGGTGTTTAACATGTTTCAGATGTCTAATATTTTTGACATGTTTAGGCTGTTTAACATGTTTTGGATGTTTGACATGTTTCGGATGTTTCGTATGTTTGACATATTTCGGGTGTTTGACATGTTTCGAATGTTTCGTATATTGACATGTTTCGGATGTTTGACATGTTTCGAATATTTTGTATGTTTGACATGTTTCGGGTGCTTGACATTTTTCGGATGTTTCGTATGTTTAAAATGTTTCGTATGTTTGACATGTTTTGGAAAATTGACATTTTTCGAATGTTTCGTATGTTTGACATGTTTCGGGTGTTTGTTATGTTTCGGATGTTTCTTATGTTTAACAATTTTTGGATGTTTCGTATGTTTGACATGTTTCGGATGTTTCGTATGTTTGACATGTTTCGGATGTTTCGTATGTTAGACATGTTTCGGGTGTTTAACATATTTGAATGTTTCGTATGTTTGACGTGTTTTGAATGTTTCACATGTTTTGGATGTTTCGTATGTATGACATGTTTCAGGTGTTTGACATGTTTTGTATGTTTCGTATGTTCGACATGTTTCAGATGTTTCGTATGTTTGACATGTTTCGGGTGTTTGACATGTTTCGTATGTTTCGTATGTTTGACATGTTTCGTATGTTTGACATGTTTCGGGTGTTTGACATGTTTTGGGTGTTTGACTAGTTTCGGATGTTTCGTATGTTTGACACGTTTCATATGTTTGACATGTTTCGGGTGTTTGACATGTTTTGGGTGTTTGACATGTTTCGGATGTTTTTGTATGTTTGACTTGTTTCGGGTGTTTGACATGTTTTTAATGTTTCGTATGTTTGACATGTTTCGCATGTTTGACATGTTTTGGGTGTTTGACATGTTTCGGATGTTTCGTATGTTTGACATGTTTCAGGTGTTTGACATGTTTCGTATGTTTGACATATTTCGGATGTTTCGTATGTTTGACATGTTTCGGGTGTTTGATATGTTTTGGGCGTTTGACATGTTTCAGGTGTTTGACATGTTTTGTATGTTTCGTATGTTTGACATGTTTCGGATGTTTCGTATGTTTGACATGTTTCGGGTGTTTGACATAATTCAGATGTTTTGTATGTTTGACATGTTTCGGGTGTTTGACATGTTTCAAATGATTCGTATGTTTGACATGTTTCGGGTGTTTGACATGTTTCAGATGTTTCGTATGTTTGACATGTTTCGGATGTTTGGTATGTTTGACATCTTTCGGGTGTTTGACATGTTTCAGATGTTTCGTATGTTTGACATGTTTCTGATGTTTCGTATGTTTGACATGTTTGGAGTGTTTGACATGTTTCGGATGTTTCGTATGTTTGACATGTTTCAGGTGTTTGACATGTTTCGGATGTCTCATATGTTTGACATGTTTAGGCTGTTTAACATGTTTCGGGTGTCTGACATTTTTCGGATGTTTCGTATGTTTGACATTTTTCGGGTTTTTGACATGTTTCGGATGTTTCGTATGTTTGACATGTTTCGGATGTTTCGGATGTTTGACATGTTTAGAGTGTTTGACATGTTTTAGATGTTTCGTATGTTTGACATGTTTAGGGTGTTTGACATGTTTCTAATGTTTCGTATATTAGACATGTTTCG